>BQNB010000297.1:0-32367 GCA_026074375.1 Tanacetum coccineum
GCCAATTCTGTCAACTTAATATAGCTTATTTCCAGCTTATTAGTTAGTTTTATAAAAAGTGTTTTTACAAAAAGTGCTTTTACAAAAAGTGTTTTTTTCCAGCTAACGTTTAAGTGTGTAAAAAAAATTTGCAAATAAAAAAAATCATTGGGTAAGTGGGAAGCCAAAGGTGAGCCAAGGCTCGAACCCTGGACCTCAACCAAAGATTTTAACACACACACCACACACCAACTGCCCTAGGGTCTTTTTCAAGTATAGACTTGCAAAATTAAATACTTAACCACGTTTTGGCCCATTTAAGCAATAAGCTTTTTCGGCTTATTAACAGCTTATTTAGATAAGTTGTTTGTCCCGTTTTATTTTTCTTAGATTTAGCTTACTCTTAAGTACTTTTTGTGATTTTTTCAGATTTTTTATAATTCGTTTAGTATTTTTAATATTTAATTTAGATAAAACCCGTTTTTAATTCATAATAAATAAAATAAAAGTCAAAAAAATATAATTCTTTTTTTTAATTTTCTTTTATCATTTAGGATTTATAAAAATTTAATTTTCATATGTAGGGTTAAAATTGTAGAATTTAGTTTTTTAAAGAATGGGTTTTGATTCCCGTTATCGTTTTTAGTGTTTTAGCCTTAATTGCTTTCGTTTTTAGAGTGCCTTTACTTGTTTTAGAATATTATTAGTAGAAATAGATAACCAAATCCAATTTGTGATATTCAAGCATAAGTTCTCAAACATTACCTTGATTTTCAAATTCGCACCTCGTCGGGACACGACCCGGGAAGGTTTATAGGGATTTTACTTTGGGTAAAAGTAAAATTCCTTTTAAAAAGCCTTACGGAATTCTCTCACTCTCTTCTTATTATTGATATTATCCTTATATATTTATTATATTATATTTATATATACTAAAGGATTGTGATCAATTTTTGGCGTCGTTGCCGGGGAGGTTGTGAAACGATTATTGTGTACGTTTGAAGAATAGTGTTTGAATACCCTTCCCCATGAAGTTATCGCTTTCATTTGTGAATATATTTTTTTTGTCAAGTAATCAAAAATTTCAAAAACAAATTAAAAAACCAACAAAACAAATCGTGTTGTTAATCGTTATAATCGGCTCACCTTTGAATTACAAACTATAAGGGGGGGTATAAGGACGACTTGATCCAAGGAACATCGCCCAAAAAGGAAGAACGCTTTTAAATCGCTTCGGCATGCTAATTCCTTCCTCTCTCTTGTGCGCAATTTAAAGAGCTACCGTGGACTCTTAACTTCCGATTACCAAAAATATTGTGTTTTTCATGATTAGTGCATGCGCACTCGTTCTCAAACCCGTAACCGTCCCCAACAACAAGTAACACCGAATATTGAACCATTTGATCTTGAAGAACCTGTTGAAAATCAAGCTCCTCCCGTAGTTACGATGGCCGATCAACGTACTATGGCGTAATTGCTCCAAGCACCCACCGAGGGTTACGAGGATGCAATCGTTGTTCCCGCGATCACCGCGGACAACTTTGAGCTTAAACATGGTTTGCTCACTCTTGTGCAAAATAAACCATTTTTCGGACATGATAAAGAAGATCCTCATGCTCACATTCGATATTTCAACTAGATCACTTCTACGTTGAAGTTCCCAAACGTTCCGAATACGTCGATTAAGCTTATGCTTTTTCCATTTTCCCTCGAGGGGGCCGCCCAGATTTGGCTCAAAAAAGAACCCCCTCGATCGATTCTTACTTGGGATGATCTTGTTTCAAAGTTTATCAACCAAATTTTCCCTCCCTCCAAAACAACAAACCTTCAAATTGAAATCACCAATTTCCAACAACGTTTTGATGAATCTTTTAGTGAGGCATGAGACCGATTCAAGGATCTCCTTCGTGCATGCCCACATCATGGTTTCTCAGAATTACATCAACTCGATACTTTCTACAATGCTTTGAACTCTAATGATCAAGATTCGTTAAAATCCGCCGCGGGTGGTAATTTTTAGGACAAAATGCCTCGAGATTGCTTAGCCATCATCGAGAGCAAATCCAAAGTTTGCTATTCACGAAGCAAAGCGATTGTTGCCAAAGTGACATAATTTTGAGTGAGGATCTGATGAACCAATCTGAAGACGATTAGGATTGACGATAGATAGGGTTTTTTGTTTAATCTGTTGGACGAAATGCGATTGATTTGAGCGAATTCAACCCATGCTATATTACCATGGTTATACATCCTAAAATCATGTTAACATGGTACTTTGTTTCATATGTAAATCAAACAGGATATCTGCAATGAAACATTGCATTGCATGCCGCACTCAATGTTTTCCATGTTATTCATGTTGGATAGCTACCTTTCAATGAGCATAGTTCATATTGAATAACTAACTAAATTCTATGTTATTCATGACGAGCATATACATTTTATTGCCTCTTCAATAGCTGACCATAATATATTATTCTGCATAACACTATATCCAAACACTCTTTTACTGTTTTGCAGCCTTACCCACGTCCTCAAAACCATACTCTTCATACCCGTTAAATATAATTGTGCAAGTTCTTTTATGTGAGGTATAAGATATAAGATCAATGTTCGTTACCAATGTTTTGATTTCATACACTCTTTTCTTAAAATTGGGATACATAAATTCTGCATATCCCATTCAATAACTATGTTTTAATAACTTTTAATGGTATAATCTGTTGTGGTGCAGAAAGCCCCATGTTAATGTTGGGACGCTTGGACATGTTCATCATGGGAAAACCACACTCACTGCTGCGATAACAAAGGTCTCATTTCTACAATGAAATATTTTTATATTAGTCGTCGTTTTATATCTGAATAGTAATTATTGGTACTAATTTATGTCACACCCCTAAACGGGGCCTGGACGGAATACGTGTCCAGGGGCGTGACATCATAATATTCATCACACAAAGTACAAAGAACGACCACTAATGGACGTTTTAAAAAAAATCATAACTCGTTGTATTCATTAAAAATAGATAAGTCTTACAAGATTTGAAATGAAAATTTAAAACGTTACAAAAGCATAATTAAGTTTTCAAAAGACAACGAGTATGAATGATAATAAAGTCTTGAAAGATGATATCATATTGCACGTAGACTCCACATAGCACATCAGAAGAGTCCAAAGCTAAGCACCTGAGAAAAACATGCTTAAAACGGTCAACATAAAGTTGAGTGAATTCATAGGTTTAGTTCAAACGATGTTATAGTGGACCACAAGATTTCAAAATGTATGCGACAGTTATAACAGATACAACTTCACATAAAAAGGTATTTACGTTGCACTAAGCTCATAACACCGAAGGTAATTCCGAACGTAGCATATAACATGCCAAATAATTGCTTGCCCTTCCAGGTGTCCGACCAAAGACCACCTAACTAGATTCGACATGAAATATATCCGTTAGTCCTTGGACAACTCGAACTAGTGAGCGCTACTCACCCGGATAGGGATAATTAGTCCCAATAGATCTATTTATTCACTCGCGCTCTCTCAATCGGTCCTCCGTTCAAGAAATTAACAGTTCATGATAGTTCGGGCAATAAGTGGTCTAAACGTTACTTAGGCAACATGTAAACAGGGAAATCTCACGTATAGTACTTGTGTCCAGTTTTAAAAACAAGCAATGTTTCTCACCCCAAGTTATAAAACAATTATTCAAAACGAGTAAAAGAGTGGGGCTATGAACTCACATTATGCGAGTTGTGGATCAAAAGAAATCAATTACGTAAAGACGAATCTCACGGTCCTCGCGACAACCTAACATATAGTCGTCGTTTAAGAATGATGTACAACGAATAACGCTTAACGCAAGAACTGATCATCCGAGCATGAGTAGACACGGCGTATCCCTTTAAAACGTACTTTCAAAAATAATAAGCTTTGACAAGTCTCGACGTTTTGAAACATCTTCGAAAATATTTTGTCTTTTAGTGTATTTCGTCTTTTAGTGTATTTCGTCTTTTAGTGACCCGACACACCAAAGTTGACTTGATAATCGTAAATGTTGACCTAAACTCGACACTTAACGTTATTCTTCAATTTATCATAAGTTTGATAATAAAAGTATATTTTTCGACGCATTTATAAAGTTTATAAAATTTCGGCATAACCTTTCTAAATCGACTTTCCATTTTTATCAACCTCGACTCGTGAAAATATCCGTTTTACAAAAGTATATCTTTTATTAACTCAAAAGAATATTCGATCTATTTTTGACAACACCGCAAATATCGCAACAAATCCGTTTTAAACCTAAACCTCTTTGACTTTCAATTTACGCTTCCATCGAATCCAACATCTAACTTAGTCTCATTCGCCAAAATATTTAATCAATACGATAAATCTTAAATATATGATTATAGCGTAGTAATAGCAATTTATATTGTATATATATATAATACCTATATATATATATATATATATATATATATATATATATATATATATATATATATATATATACTATTTTATATAGTATATATATATGATATTTACTGTATATCAAAATAGTCACAACGAACTTTTATGCATAAAAGTACAACTACTTTTTATGTTCTTCCATTTATAAATAAAAAGATTAAACTTTAAGACTTGTAGTTTTATAGAAAAATAGGTAATGATTTACACAACGATCCGCTTTGTACACCTTGTTTGAAATGATCATACGAATGTAAAAGTACAACTCATTTATGAAAAAGAAGAGATGAATTACAAGAAAACGCGACGAAAGATGATTAGAACTAAAAACAACCCAAACGTTGTTTTATAAAATACCCAGATGAAATAACTATCAACTTGGACAATATATCTTCAAATGGTTGATCAAAGATTAAAAAGGAATGGATTTGGGTGGGTGTTGGTTGGCGTCCGAACTCAAGAAGAAAGGAAAAAGAGTGAACAAAGTGTGTGTATTTTCTTGTGTGAGAAATGGTTTAAGAGTGAATGAGAAACAAATGAGAATAGGTGGTTATATATTGACATAAGATGGGATGCACCTAGACTTGGTGCCTTGCTATGTTCGGCCGAGTACAAGGGAGAAAGGGGGACCGAATTGATCCGCGAATGAGGGTCTAGGAAAGGACCTTGTACAAGCCACTTTGTAGGAAGCTTTTTAACTTGTATCAAATTTTTAAAAAAATGAATCCTATGCTAAGATTGTGTGTGTATCTGGTTACGATAAGGCAAGAAGAGGGCGGGGGGACCAATTGGCCTCCCACATTCTAGGATCACTAGTGCTCACTTATGAATTAATTTCCAAGGCCTTTGCATGCATATGCATATGTATAGATTAAAACAAAGTATCACGAGGTAATTATACGAATGAGTAACGGTTATCACGGATAGTTATAAAAATTTCTAAGATATTGCATCTTCAAACATAAAGACGTGGCTATTGCCAAAATACTACAACGTTTGGTGTCCCGGTTCGCTCCCGGTGACAATTCGTAGATAATCAAGGAACAACTTCCTGGTTACACAGAAAAGCTAAACGAAACTTTTAAAAATTCAAGTTACTAAACAAAAATGGCTAATTTATTGAACAGAAATTCTCAGGTTGTCACATTCTTTCCCCATTAGAAGATCTTTATCCCCAAAGCTCATGATGTGGTATCTGCCACCGGTGCAGGATTTGGGAAAAAATAAGGGTACTTCTTTTGCATTTGATCTTTACGCTCCCAGGTGAACTCAGGACCTCTTTTAGAGTTCCAACGTACCTTCACGATTAGAATATGACTCTTCTTTAAACGCTTGACCTCTCAGTCCATGATCTCGACAGGTTCTTCGATGAAGTGTAGTTTGTCATCAACTTGGATATCATCCAACGGTATAGCATGTGGTTCATCAGCCATGCATTTCTTCAATCTCGAGACGTGAAATGTACTATGAACTCTACTCAACTTCTATGGGAGTTCAAGACTATAGGCAACGGTTCCTACTTTAGTAATGATCCTAAAAGGCCCATATACGGGGTTCAACTTTTCCCCGTTTTTGCCAAAAATATCACTCATTTCCAAGGAGTACTTTCAACATGACATTAATTACCATACTTGAAATTCAAGAGTTTTCATCTTACGTCGCATAGCTCTTTTTGACGATAACGCGTGGTCTTGGTTACTTTCTCTTGATTTGAATATATTTCTCGTTGTTCTCGTGATGATTCTCTAGGCCAGTGGAGCTGACTTTTCCTATTTCAGCCTTAGCGTAGTGTGATCGACCCTTGGCCTATAGAACGGCCTCAAAAAAGGAGTAGCTTATGCTGGTATGGTAACTGTTGTTATATGAAAATTCTACCAACGATAAGTGTCTATCCCAACCTTTTCCAAAGTCGTGTACACATGCACGTAACATGTCCTCCAATGTCTGAATAGTTCTCTCACTCTGACTATAGGTCTCTGGATGGTAAGCTGTACTCATGTCCAATCGAGTACCTAATGTTTTATTAAGGGACTTCCAAAAATGTGAAGTAAATTTCCCATCATGATTAGAGATGATCGAAACTGGCACTCATGTTTGAAGATACTTCCTTCAAGTACTGTCTCGTCAACTTCTCTAACGTGTCACCTTCTCGCATAGGCAAGAAATAAGCAGACTTAGTAAGATGATCAACGATTACCTAAATCGTGCCTTGACCAGTTGCTGTCTTGGCAATTTAGTTACAAAGTCTATTGTTATATTCTCCCATTTCCATTGTGGGATCTCTGGTTGAACCAACAAACCAGATGGTTTTTGATACTCTATCTTAACCTTAGCACATGTTAAACACTTACTGACACAATTGATCAAACAAATCATCGATTCTCGGAAGTGGGTATCGGTTCTTCACAGTAAGCTTGTTCAGTTCACGATAGTCGACACACATCCAAAAAGAACCATCTTTCTTCTTGACAAACAAAACTGGTGCTCCCCAAGGTGAGGAACTCGGCCTTATAAATCCTCTGTCAGAAAGTTCTTGCAACTGAGTAGACAACTCTTGCATTTCGGCTGGTGCTAATCGATACGGTGCTCGTGCTACAGGTGCAGCACCAGGGACTAAGTCGATTTGAAATTCAACTTGTCGAGCAGGCGGTAGCCCAGGCAAGTCTTCTGGAAAGACTTCTGGAAATTCATGTACGATCGGCACATCCTCAAGTCGCCTATCCTCCGACTTATCCTTAGCTTTCTTGGACGTAACTTGTGCCAGATAAACTTGACATCCTTTCTCAATATACTTTTGGGTCTTCGTGCACGATATGATATTCAACTTACTTCCACCGTCGCAACTATCACCTCGAATTATCAACACTTCGTCTCCATAAGGAATACGAACAACCTTCTCGTCACAAACGATCAACGCGTGGTATTTCGCCAACCAATCCATACCAATGATGACGTCAAAACTACCAAGCTCTACGGGCATTAGATCTATGTCGAACGGATGACCTAATAACCCTAACGTGCAACCTCTAAGAACAATATTTGTTTCTGAAATTCTTCCATCGGCAAGTTCTACGGCATAACTAGTGTCTAAAGTGGTTGGTGTAACATCAAGCAAAGCACTAAAGGTAGTCGACACAAAACTTCTATCGGCGCCCGAATCAAATAACATAGAAGCATAACAGTTATTGAGAAGAAACGTACCCGTGACAACGTTGGAATCAGGGTTTGTTCCTCCTCCACCAATGGCGTAAGCTCTCGCCGTAGTTTCGTTACCTCCAGTCTGGTTTCCAGTCTTGTTTCCATTCTTGTTTCTTGTCTGGTTTCCACGGTTCTGATTTCTCAACTTAGGACAATCCTTCTTGAAATGTCCTGGTCTTCCACACTCATAACAAATAATACCCTGCTGATTTCCAACTGGAGCCCTCTGAGTGTTTGGAGCAATAGCAGCCCTACAATCCCTAGTCTGATGTCCAACCTTCTTACAGTTTCCACACCTCATAGTACATAACCCTTCATGGTGCATCCTACATGTCCTGGTCTTATTACCATAACTCATAACCAATAATACCCTGCTGATTTCCAACGAGGGTATGACACATTCTGGAGTGTTTGTAGCAATAGCATGCTCTGTTTCCAAAGACTAGGTACAACAAACCCTCAGTCTGATGTCCAAATCACCTTCTTTATAATTTACCACACACCTGCAAAGTAACACACTACACAAAACCCATCATGGGGTGCAACAGCTGCACTTATTACACGTAGGGTAGTGGCCCAGCATACCCCCTTTCTTTCGTTGTTCCCAGCCGTATAAGCTCTGGCCACATTCTGCCCACTAGTATTCTTCATGATCTTGCAACGGCGTTGTTTCCACGGTTATCCCTTAGGTTTACTTCCACCCTCACATCTTTACTCTCAGCAATCCCTTACAACAGCATAACCCTGGACCTTCTGTCCATTAATTGGATTAGACAATGCGTATAGCCATAACTGGAGTCTGCTGATTCGCAGCACATCAACATTCCCTTAGAATGTTCTGTCGGTAAACCTCCCATTATACCTTCCATTCTGCCTTCTCATCAGGGACCATTCTAGAGTACACCAACAAAATCACTCCTGCAACTTGTAGTGTAAGCAGTTCAAGTTGTTTCCTTTCACTGTCAATATTCCGCGCATTTCAGTCTCCATCTTCTGGATTTCATTCCTTGGACAGTACACTTCTGTCATCAACTTCATCATTCATCTGAACCCAACTCTCTCTCTCTGTATAGTGCAACTCAACACCAATTGTGTCTCTTATGAAGATCATCCGACCAAAGTCAAAGCACTGTCCTGCAGTGTGTCATGGTAGCAAATTTCACATGCATTTCCTCGTCTGGACAATTACTGATATGAACACAGTCTCCCTTTTCTCATCAACCTAGCGGGCTTAATTCGACAACGCCTTCAGTTCCTGAGAAATTATGTGGCTTGCACTTCAAGAAGTCTTGGAAAGTGCACTCTCTAGCCACTGGCATGAAACCTCCATAGTTCATACCATGATTCCCATTTCTGTGTCCATTTCCTCCATTTCCGTTTTCTCCATTTCCTCCATTTCCATTTCCTCCGTTTCCTCCATTTCCATTTCCTCCGTTCTCGCCTTCTTGTTCATCCCCATTCTCATTCAGGGGTTCAAGGGTCCTTGCGGCTTCACGAGCCTCCATCTCTTCAGCTACTCGGCGGGTAACCAATTCTTCAAACTCCTCACGAGTCATGGACGCTCCAGATCGGGTGTTAGGCATCTTCCTACAACATATCAACATAACACTCGATGAGATTTCTAGGTAATGCGAGATCACTAACGGTATTAAATAAAATTTATGGTTAATCACATAGAAAATACACGATCAAAATATATTCACGGAAATCCCATAATGCATGACGCAAGAGCATAAGTAAATCAAATCATGACATCATATCATAGATAAATATCAATTTCATATCATCGAACATTAGTGATTACATCACAACGTTTCAAAATACAGAAAATACGAGTTCTAACACTACGGTCATCACTAAACGCTACTACTCAATGCTGCAATACTAACGAACATCTCTAAGGACGGTAGCCCATGTGCTTCCTAGCACATTGCCCTCAAGTCTACCAACTCTCACTCGATCATAAAATTCAAAAGTCGCGCATCTGCTCACTCTCTCTGCATAACGTGACATGTCCGCGCTAGAGTTTCAACTCTCTGACTCTCACACTCACGGTATTCTCTAAAGCCCTCGATGTTTGTACCCTCTCCAACTCAGCAATCTCTCAAGTCAAGCAATAACTGCCAGACTCAAGACCCCAACCATCTATTCCCTAGCTCTCGTCTGAACTCCCTTAAAACCTGTATACGATGGACTGGGATAGCCTGAGTGTGGAAAATGGAAACCTCTGAACACAATCTCCAATGTCACATACGTAGCCCTATTTCACCCTCCCGAGCAGGACTCATGAGAATATCCTCTGGCATCGCACGATGCTTATCCCTCTCAATTCTGACCTCAACCGGGTGCCGCTCACACCCACTCTGTTCTCATCTGCATCAATACCTCAACTACAACTCTATCATCAATCCTCTATCCCTAAGAGCATATGAGCGTAAGCAATACAACTCATCAATCTTTGCCTGAATCTCTGTGGATCAGTATCCTTGCTCTAAATGAGGCTCATCACCACCCTGACAATAGCATCATCCCTCAAACCTAATCTTCATAGGACAACCTCTACTATCTTCCAGATAACCAGAATCCTTAACTCACCCCTCTTAAGGCGATGGCGTATCAAAATCAGCACGGACATGGAGATAAAGCTCCAAATAGCAGGTGATAATCAGGTACAGATGTCATAGGGGGACCCTACTCTGGTATGGGGGGTCTTGCGAGATGTCCCCGCAGAAGTACTTCGGTACATCTGGTGTAAGAATGATTAACAATGGTTGTCTCGAAGACGAAATCAGATGAAGCATCCGAATGAAAATCTGATGATGCCTCTGATGACGAATCTGAAGAAGAATGATCGGCAGAATGTCTCACAGCAAGACGATGAGTGGGTAACGGTCCAACCCTCTTCCTCGCAGTCATCATGTGTACCGGCCCATTAAGAAGAAGCTGTACGGTCAAACCATGAGGCATAGGTTTTCTAGTGATAGAATCAGAGCACCTGACGATAGAGGTATGATAGGTGATCTCGTAGAGAGCAGTAACTCAGTGAAAAGGCGTCCATGGGATAGGTTGATGGTGGGTGTATCTGGTTATCCACTGTCTGTTGGTGTCGTCATTCCGATAAAAAATGGTGAATATCTTTTAATGGTGGTATATGGTCTGATGATGGATCCTCAGATGGATCAGACTCTGAATCAGATGCAGGTGTCACACCCCGCCAAGGCGGAAACACGAGGCACGACGAGAAAAGGAATCATCACAACACAATAGCATCTATACAGAGAATTCTATATGAAAATAAAATAAGTAAACATAAACACAAGAGTGTCAATAACAATACCTCAAGAACCTAACCAAAAATCCAAAAGGCCGTCCTTTAATAGATGAAACGAAAGTTCATCGCCATAGCGGAAAGACAATGCAACACTATTATTCAAATTCAATCATGCATAAAATTCTAATAACAAGAAATAGAAATCTTCATGACATTCTATGGTGTCTTACTAGCCACTTCTTTAAATCTTATTTCCATCATGCTCGCCTGAAAATGATGCTTAAAACGTCAACACAACGGTTGGTGAGAGTCATAGGTTTAAGACTCACATTAATAGACTTTTCAAAACCAATTACTGCGATTATCAAAATAATATAAGACAATTATGCAACATATGAACTTATGCTAACATGCAATCCACATACTGGGTAGGAACGTTACCCCCGATCCATTACAACAACTAGGTAGACACATTACCACCTGATCCATTTCAACAACTAGGTAGGAACTTCCCCTAGATCCACTTTCAACAACTAGGTAGGAACGTTACCCCCGATCCAATATGTCACTTACGCACCTAAAAGTCTACCAGCTGGAACTTATACTTAGGCCTGGACCAACACATCATTGAGTATTATTTCAACCCTTCAGTTGGATTTGATTGAGTAGTAAACACCACTCTCCAACCGAACTCATATACCTCAAAACAACTCCAATTGATCACAAAACCATGGAGCGTATCTCATTACAACCAATAACCACATAACACATAATCACAGCAACTAAAAATATTTAAACTCATAGCATTATTTTCACCCCAAGAAAACATAAGAAAAAAGGGCTATGAAACTCACCTGATGCTTAGCTTCCAAAAGATCCAACAAACATCAACAAAATTTCACAGAACAGATCTAAACAATTAACACATTATTATCTACCCATCAATTATGTGCATTCAACCTAAATGTTGATGTAACCTTTAACTATGATGATAACTAGGCTATCTATCATAGTCATATAATCAATTTAAAACCTTTACCTCATTCTTACATATTTCATTTATACTTTAAATACTACTACTACTCCTTAAACTTTCTGGTTTTTTAAACAGAATTTTACTCTTACTTGCGCGGGACTAAAACGCACTACTTAAACACTCCTATAATTCAAACCAAAATTCATCATGTTACATATATGTCCTATGAACCTCCCATAGCTCTCCAAAAGTCACTACCCTTTTATAAATACCCCTTAGAAAAATTCATTAATCCAAAGTGTTTAAAATTCGTCCAGAATATGACCTTCTAAAAGTATGGCATTAATTACCCAACTTAGACCTCACTATGACCTTAGCCAAAATTCAGAGAACACACATAATATATGAACTAACTTTCACGTGACCTAGAGCCTCTAACTCACTGTCAGTAATGTATTTTTAGAAAATAGAAACCTAAACTAAAATTCGTTCACTGTTAGACAACACTGATTTGTAATGAGACCATTTTGAACACCACGATCCCGACCATAAAATTTCATGAGGCCAACTTTTCTGGAAAGTAGACTCTCTGAGGTTATCTCCAGTATGCTGTAAATTATTTATTTGATCTTTTATGACCGAGTTATGCTCGTTACAAAACTGTCTAACTTTCTGCAGTGAATTAAACATCTAATTCGAGTGATCTAAACCCTAACGCATGATCATATCGCTAATTTAATTAATCTAATGATTAAACTAACATTATTATATGATAAACTTTCTGGATATTAATAACCCTAATTTATAAAACTTAATTTAAACCTTAATCCATCACGTTTTGATTACTAGATTTATAAACAAACTAAAATTATAAAGATCGGATCGTACCTTAATTTCAAAACCCAAATTTTTTTTGACTCTTCTCTTTTCTCTTTCAAACCGGTCGATCAAAGTGTATGGGGGAATTAGGGATTTTAAGTTTGTATTTATAGACATCCTAGGAGAGTTATAAGCTAAATCTAATTAGGTATTAGTTTAGGATTAGGACTCTAAATATCATTTTATTTTTTCTATTCTTTTTTTCCTTTTAAAATTTGGAAACACTATTCATCCAATAAAAAAATATCTATTTTTTAATTTTTTTATTAATTAGATATTTACAAATATAATCTTAAGTTTTTGTAAAAATATTTACTTTTTGGCTAAACCTTTTTGCATAAAGACAGTTTCCTATCTTTTTAAAAATAACTTTTCATTTCCAACCTAACTTTTCAAAAATAGAAATTTTACATTTTCTCAACTAAACTTTTAAAGTCAAAATTTATCTTATATTACTAACACGAAAATACATATACGTACTTATACTTACACACTTAACACGAAAATGCTTAAATCTCAATAATCATTTCATTGTCATTAAAAATGAACGAAATGAACTCAACCAATTCAACCATCAATCTAATCTCATTTGATATTGATCACACCAATAATTGATACATACCAATAACAACATAAACGCCCAAAACCACATAAAATCACATAAAATCATATAAAATCATATAAACCAAACATTGCAACAGGCACATAAGTCAACACTAACGGTTTGACTAACCTGCTCAAGCCATGGTTGTCACAGCAGGTGAGTAATCAGGAGAAGCTGGTGTATAGTCTGGAGATGGTGGTATAGTAGGTGTTATAATAGGTGTCAATGTGGGTATCACTGGTGTGTCAGTCTGAGTAGCGGGTGGAGTAATCACTGGTGTGGTGTCAGGAATGGTAGTAAGGAGATACCAGAACAAGATCACTCGTCCACAGGTGTCCCCACTCTATCCCCTTAATGAAACCAAAGAAACTCAGATAACTGAAATATGCCATAACCTGCACAAGCAAAAGTTCATAATAAATCACTTTATACAACCATGTACAAGATGCAAAATATGAATGGGTTGAATGGGGTAATAGATGAATGCAAAATGAAATGAATTAAATGAGTCATCGAGCACATCATAATAGATGAAATAAGAAATACTTAGAAATATTAGATATACTTAGTATTTAATACGTATATATTATTTACGTAGTACTTAGTTATGTATACGTACTATGTAAGGTCACATAAGGCACATAATCACGTAGGATCACATACTGGACTATAGTTCCAGACCTAGTTAATACTCAACCTGGTTTCCTATACCTTGGCTCTTATTATACCTACTACGTGTCCAGCGACACCCCAAAACGTGGGCGGACGGTATACGTGTCCTGAGGCGTGACTTTATGAGCATCTCAAAGCACAAAGCATAAAGAACAAGACCTCAGCGGGTAACGTTTATGAAAAAATAAACACCGTTGCAAAGTTTTAAAATAATAATAATAAGTTTTACATCGATTAAATTAAAAGATTCAAAGTTTAAATTTGCGGAAGCTTAAATAAGTTCAACAAACGGTATTTAAAAGACAATAGAAAAATCTCTGGTAAACCCGCTTTTACACATGCAAGCTAAGCCTATAACTTCCACATCCGTCTCAAGATCATCAGCATCCATGCTACATGACACCTGACAGAAAAACATGCTTAAAAAGTCAACATAAAGTTGAGACAGTGAATTCATTAGTTCTTATTAAGTTCAAACGTTTACTAATAGTGAGACCACAAGATATCAAACACGATGCGACAGTTATAACATATACAACTTCAAACAAAAGGTATTTACGTTGCGCTAAGCTCATGACCCACTGAAGCTACTCTACGTTTATACATAGTATATTGCTATATTAAACAAGCCACCCGGAGGTAACTGACCAAGACTGACTTCTAAGTTTCGACATGGTATATATTCCCATATATCGAATCCCCGTGGGTTATGCTGAGTCGCTATCACGTCACAGATATATCGATTGTAGTAATTATCCCAATAGATCAAAAAAAAAAAAATACAACAAAAAATATCTAGAAAAACTCCGCGCTCCCCCTCGACTGGTCCTCCAGTCAGAGATTGACGGTTCCATGATTAAGTTGGCGAGACGGGCAGGTATGGCTCGAAACGCTACTTCTGGCAGACAAGTAAAACAGGTAATATCTCACGTAATATCAAAGTACTTGAATACTCGTAGAGATTAAAAGCATCTCAATGTTTCTCACGTCCCAATTTATAAAGACTTTTATTCACACAAACGATTAAAAGAGTCTGGGGCTAAAGAACTCACCTAAACGGGTAGTGGATCAAAAAAAAAGGAATCCAATCAAGTGAAAGTGAATCTCACGTTTCTAGCGAAACCTATCAATATAGTTTGACGTTTAATAATGATGTATCAACGAATAACGCTTAAAACGCAAGAACTGATCATCCAGAGCACTATAGAACACGAAACGGCGTTTCCCTTTTTAAAACGTACTTTCAAAGTAATAAGTTTTTGACAAGTCTCGAAAAATGTACTATTTTAGAAACATCTTTAAAAATATTTTGTCTTTAGTTATTTCATCTTTTAGTCAATTTCGTCTTTTAGTTATCATTTCGTCTTTTAGTGTATTTCGTCTTTAAGATGCATTGTGTCCTTTTAGTGTATTTCTTGTCTTTTAGTATATTTTGTCTTTTAGGGCATTTACGTCCTTTAGTGTATTTCGCTTTTAGTGTATTTCTCATTTTAGTGCAATTTGTCTTTCAGTGTATTTCGTCTTTTATTATATTCGTGCTTCTTTAGTATATTTTCGTCTTTTATGTCGCCGACACTCAGGTCAATGTTGAAACTCAATAACTAAAAATGTTGACCTAGATCTCTACACTTCTAAGTTTTTTTCCTACATTTATCATAAGTTTGATACAATAAGAGTAATATTTCGACGCATTTTAATAAGAGTTTACGAAATTTTCGGCATGCCCTTTCTAAAATTAGCCGACTTTCCTTGATTTTTTATCAACCTGACTCGTGCAAGAAATACCGTTTTTATAAAGTACATCTTTTATTGAACTCGAAAGAATATCCGATCTAATTTCAACAAGAACACCTCAAATATCACAACAAATCCGTTCCTTAAAACCAAAACCTTTTTTCGCATTCAATTTACTCTTCTTACTAAATAAATCCCAACATCTAACTTAATCTCTTCGCCAACAATACTAAACTTAGTATAGTCAGTGGAACATTAAGGCACAAAAATCACCAAGTTTCAGGATCTTTATTTCTACAATCACGATAAACTTCTTTAAATAAACGATATACAGCCGTACAATAATTAGAGCAACACAATATCTCTATCAACTCTTAGTCACAAAACGTAACTTTTATATGCACAAAAGTACAACTACTTCTTTATGTCTTTAGTACCATTTTAATGCAAACAAAAATATTACAAACTTAGAGACGTGTAGTTTGTATAGAAAAATATATAATGAATTCTTAACAATAACAATCTGATATCTCGCTATTGTAAACCTTGTTCGGATGATCATACGAATGCACAAGTACAACTTATTTATGAAAAAAGTAAAGACAATGCCTTTACAAAGAAAACCGACTAAACAGGTGGAATAGAAACTACGCTCAACACACACACCCAAAACGATTGTTTACTATAAATTACCTCCGGATGAACGCTAACAATCAACCTCGCACAATATATTTCAAATATAAATGATCAAAGATTAAAAATGTATGGATTTGTGGTAGGTGTTGGTGTTTTTTCGTGGTTATGGGAACAAAGGATGAAAAGAAAAACTCACAAAAACACGCAAGTATGTGTGTGCACGTTAATGAATGAATAAATGAATATGACAGATGGATTAATATACACACAATGTTTACATTCACACAAACGACTAGTGTGTGTGTGGTATGTACCAAGAAAACAAGACAATAGAGGCCCAAGGGGACCAAAATGATCCTCAAAACACCAGCTTGCTAGTACTGTGATTAGTCCTTTTCCTCTAACCATTGCTAGCTTGTCTAGGTGCTTTGATTTTGAAATTTTTGAATGCGCTAAGTAATACATGTATGTGTGTGACGCGGTTGGAGCATGCCAAAAGGGGGGAACCAAAAATATTTTTCCCACTGATCTAGGCTAACAGGCCGACTTGCATGATTAATTTCCAAGCATGCATGCACAACAAAAGTGTAGTTAAATCATTCAACGATCACTAAATAGACACGAAACGATAACGGTAACACGTTAAAATTATAAAATTTTAAATATTGCCCTAAAACATAAAAACTGGCCGTATTGCCAAAATTACTACAACGTTTGGTTGTCTCCCCGGTTCGCTCCCTGCAATCCCTGAGACATATTCTCAGACTCATAACGAAATAACATTCCGGTTAAAACGAAAAGCTCAACTAAACTTTTAATAACTTCAAATTACTACACGTAAAAACGGCTACTTATTGAACGGAACATTCTCAGGGTTGTCACACATTTAGAGTTCTTGTGATTTAAAATTACCAATTACAATTATCTAGTGATGACTTTTAGATTCCTTATGTTTATGATCTCATTGTTTTCCCAAAGATTTACCTTCGAGATCAATATGCTTAAAGGGTTTTGTGTTTATTAACCTCAATAGCTTCTTCTTCGACTAAACTCATCATCCTCCAATGTTGATGTTTTTAGGAAGGTGGGGCTTTCATTCGGAAATGTCACATTAATGATTCTTCTACTTTCTTGTTTGTTTGTTAAGAATTATGTAAGCTTTACTATTTTGCGAATATCCAAGGAATACACCTTCGTAAGACTTTAGGACGAACTTGGTGAGGTAATCTTTTGTATTAAGAATGAAGCATTTGCTTCCAAATACTTTGAAATAATTAAAGTTTGGTTTTCTACCTCTTAACAACTCGTATGGAGTTTTTCTTAAAATATATCTGATGGAAATCCTATTGATTATATAGGTTGATGTATCGACCGCGTTACACCAAAAAATTTTTGGAATGGATTGCTAATTTAACATAGTCCTACTCATTTCTTGTAGTGTGTGATTCTTTGAAGAAACATGTAATCTAATGATCTACCAAGAACAAGAGAGAGATGTGGGTTGTGATGTTTAGATAGAGAAAGTGATGGAATGGATGATGGAATTACTATGTGGAAAATATGGAAAATGAAACAACCAACCCCTCTCCAAGGCTAGGAGAGGGCTTATATAGTTACATGATGGCCGGCCCATGGGCTATGATGGGCTTCCTATGGGCCTTGGGCCGGATTAGCTTCTATACTTAACATGACACAATCTACGAGCTAAGACCTGTTACAACTTAGAAGTGACCGACACTTTTTATGTTTCCAACAATCTCCCCCTAAGGGAGGTCACTCCATTTACAAAAACTTTAAGCCAAGCATACTATAACTTTTGTCCATTTAGTCCTTTAGCTCACCTTTTGACATCTCTTGTGATATTTGTAGTGATCATTGTTTAAGGATTGAGCTTGGTCCTTGAACTTGTATTTGAACATGGTAATCTTGAGCATCTTAGATCATCAACCAAGCCCAATCTCTTCGCCAACTTAGACTTTTGCTCATCTTGTGAACTTTTACTTCTAGACCGACAAGCTCATACCTTCTTGATTTGTTGACTTGAAAGGCTTTAATTGGCATCTTTCTTGAAATTTTCTTTAACTATTAACACTTTCGTCACGTTCGAGAAAGACGTTCGGTATCAGAGTGACGAATTCTTCTTTGAAATTCTTTAACTTTAACACTTCGTCACTTCAAGAAAGACGTTCGTTATCAGAGTAGCGGAAGTCTTGAAATATGTATTTGAGCCTTTCATGAAGTCCTTATGTTTGTCTATCGGGTATGAGCATGTGGCTATGGATCTTGTGAGTCAGCTGGAATCAGGAACCTCCACCACCATCTTAAAAAAGATCCTAGCATAAAGACAGTTAGCAATAAAGCGGTGGGACGATATGGCTTTGTCATTCCGCCCAGGTTTGGTTGGGTTACCTTTTTAGAAATCCGTGAGATTGACTTGTGATCAGATAGATTCAATTTAAGAAGAATCTTCTAGACATGATTTCCGCAGTAGTATTGAAGCATGCACACTATAGGTGCTTTACCATAATCACAAGGGATATATACCCATTTAAAACACGCACCACAACTCCACATAGAAACCGGTGTGTATGGGGGTGAATGGTTAATCCCCGTCTCCGGGACACCGGACAACAAACATAAACCATGTGTATGACATGACAAAACTCCTGAAAAGTATACCACTCAAAATTATTGCAGTAGAGCATCAAAGTAAGAGTTCCATCACGCTAAAGACTCTTCATCCCAGGTTTAGTGCCTTGTTGTCATATTCCTAGCATCCCACAAGAAATTACCCATGAACCATCACATTAGAACCATACGATTCTTTATGACTATTCCTAGAGTAGTTAGGGTTGCATTATCCTTATGATGTTTTTGCAGCATCAGATTCTCTTTTAATACATTTAAGGCAAATAATTGAGGAGTGACTGATTTTTTGACAAATCATTTATCTCATCAACTTGGGAGGCAAACCGGTCTTAGAAATTCTAGGTCGTTCATACGTAAACGCATTCCGGTTGTCTAACAACTAAAATGTTTCTAGATGGTTTGTAAAGGCGTTTTCCCCAAGATTGATTGCTTTGGCAAACTTAGAACTACTATAAATTCCTTTTACTTTCTAAGTTCATTATTTTAGTGCCCGCAGTTTTTTGCAAAAACGCTTTTCCTAAACTGAGCTTTAAAATCAGCATTTTCGACCACTTTTGATTAATTTGAGAAATTAAAGATTTCACTGTTTTCTTCATTGAATGCGTGACTTTTTAATTAATCATAAAGTTCTTTGTAAAGTCTGTTTTCAAATGCTCATTATTCCGTTTAATGTATTGCTCATTTTCTGCAAGTAATTTAGCACACTGTGTTCTAATTCCGATGTTTAATAGTTTCATATTACATCGAGTATTTTTAACATTGGCTTCATACTATTGTTTCCTTCACACTTTTAATTTGTTTCTATCTTCAAGTTGCAAAAGGTGTGGTTCTGGACCAGTAGCTGAGCTTTCAAATCATTAAACACAAAAAATTCCACGAAATCAGGAAATATCCGAGATTCTTACATGGTTTGTTACTTTGAAAACTTTCTGTCCTTTTGTTGAATTTGTATTTTCAAGTGAAATACAATGTTTTTTCCAATAGTAAAAAAATCGTTTTGAAAGTTTCATTGTAAATTTCCTTAATCAACCATATCTTTGTGTTTTGAGAAGCTTCATTTTTAAGCAATAGATCCGCTGTGTCAATCTCATCCTCCCCTATGTACCATATTTGATGAAGTAGAGTGGTATAGCAATCAATAGTTCCAACAGATGTGTGTCATAACTGGGGTTCAGATTGCTCTGTATGTTGTTGTTTCATTTAGCAAGGATATTATGTAGAGCAGTCAATTGTACCTCAGCAAATGGCTCTTCGTCATTTACTGGTCCGATATCTGCATCCACAGCTTGTGTGGTATAATTCCCTGAACTGCTACTTGTATCCTGCTTGTCGGGCTTTGTCCCACTGCTTTCTCTTGACAATCAACTCACATCAACTGCTTCACTGCATATCGAAAACTTTTCCTCTTTGCCTTTGCATCTGCGTTTCAAAATCTCTGATTGCTGAATGCATTGATGTTTTTCACGCTCTATCAGAACTAGCCTTATGTACAATCAAGTTTCCCATCCATATGCTTGAACTGAATTGATCTGAAATATCTTGAACTTTGCATCTTGACACCTAAGAAAAACTTCGACTTAATTTGGAAGCTCATGAAGTATTTCATCATGCAACTGACTTCCATTCTCCTTTAGTGCATTAACTTCATTTTCTTTCATGCGTAATACACCATATGTATTTACAACTCTATGAATGACCGCTTCAAGTGTATCCAGGTTCTCGAGTAACTCACGTCTGTACGCGACAACGGTTCACGACCGTGAAGTCCTTCGAAGTCTTGTTGCCAAACACCTTGATTCAGACAGATCCGTTGCATTTACCCCTTTTGAGGCAAAGATATATCCTTGAACTGTTTCTGAGGTGCTTGAAGTACAAATCTTTGCAATTAACCGCCAAGAAGATTTTTAGTCTTTCAAGTTGTACCTTAACTGAATCCATATTATAGAAACACTTCTATTTGGAAAGTCTGATTCTCTTCACCAAAGAATGAGCGTAATGCTGTTTAAATGCAATCAACAGCATAAATAAGGCGAATAAAGGAGATAAGAGAAGAAAACCCCATGAGAAGTGTCTCGAGTTGGTTCAAAACCATGTAGTGTCAGTTATTGGAGTGCCTTTGTTTTGCGACTTTCGTCCAGTTTGAAGCTCTCTCTCTTTTGAATTATAATTAGAAGAATACCATTGAAATTCGATGTGTGGAAATAAAGAATTTATGGATCTTAAGAAGATAATGTGATTGATGTTGTTGTTTTAAATGCAATTAATGTTCATACGAGTAGTAAATTTTACAAGTCTATGATTAAAAACCGTACAAAAGAATAACGATTTTACAAAATCAAATAGAAAATCGAGAATGAAATAAACGTTTGATGTTAATTTAGGTATTTTTGTTTGATTAAATGCTGTTTAAGTTCCTGATTATGTGACGGTTTGTTAATTGGCCCTAACAGTATTTGAATTTTGACCAAAACACAAAAATTTATCCTATTAGCAAAATTTAAATTTTGTGTAAAAATTAGCTAAAAAAGCTATTGAAAAATTAATTTTTTCTTAATTTTTCCAGCCAAAAATAATTTGAATTTTTTAACAAATTTTTTTACCCTATTACCAAAATTTAAATTTAGTGTAAAAATGGACAAATTTTTTTTTTTTTTTTGACGCATCGCCTAATGATTGCAAAAACAGCCCTGCCTGAAAAAAAAATATTATAAACTGTCACCAAACCGCTGGCCAAATAAATCAAGCAAACCCGCCTCTTGATATTTTTGCTAACTCGTCGCTTAAATAAAAAAAAATCAAACCGCACAGCCTATATGAACCAAACCGCCGCTGAGGTTGAAATAAAGGCAACTCGCCGTCAAGATTTAATTAAACTCGCTGGAAAATAATAATAATCAAGACCGCCGTGATAAAGAACTCGCCGGATAAGTCAACTCGCCGTATAACTACCTCGCCGATATAAGCAACCCTCTGGCCAAAGAAAATAAATCAAATCGCTTTGACCACTGGTCACCTTCGCCGGCTAACCTTTTCCTAAAAATCTGGATCTTGTCCCTATCTTTTGTCAAACCGCCGGCAAGAATAACATTTAATATTCAAACCTCCATCAAGAACACACATTCGAATCTAGCCAAAATAAGCCCAAATATGCTTATTAACCACGAAACAAAGCTAAAATATCAAATACTAAGCAAGCCTTATAAGCCTAATCATTCCATAACATCTATTTCTTCGCGGATCATCTAGAAAGAAGCAAACCTCCACGAAGAACACAAACCTTAATAAGCTTATAAATCGAACTTGAGGCTTGAGTTTCACTTGGAATGGCAACAATACATCATGTTTAACATGTATAACACGAAAAACTCCAAGATTAACCAACAAATAAGCTCAAAATAAGCTTTGAGCCGTGGGCTTATTTTCTTCAAAAATAAGGACGAATTTGATCTAGTTTAACCACTAGAATCAACCACGAATCCACACGTAGCTCTGATGCCAATTGTAGGTTCCCGAATTCACACAAACATGTATAGATCTAAAGAGATCTAGAGAGAGAAAGTTAGAGAGAGAGAATAGTTGAGAGAGAAATAAGGAAAACACACTAAAGAGTGTGTGTAAAATGAATAGATGCTTACCTCTTCCAAAGTTGGAAGAGGTATTTATAGTTCTTATAATACACCGGGTATTAGTACCCGGTTCAATACCGAAAGTCATATGTTTACCTATTAAACTACGAGCTATATTGAATAGTAAAATACATGGGGTGACCGAGTCTTTTTCTAATATCTAACAAAGTGGTTTGATATAAACTTCTTAATTAGCCACTTATTGAGGAGAAGGAAGTTTTAATGCTTCCCTCAATTAAGATGCATTAAGAGTTTGAGGCCACATTTCTTTCATACTAAGAAAAAAGAAACACCCCCTTATTATTTCAATGATATGTTTGTAGAGGTTGGTATGCAACCAAGTCTTTAACGAGGTTTGCCACTCTCCACCAAGAACTCTACTTTAAGTTGGTAATCAAGTAGACTAATAACTAACATGTAAATCGAGTCAAGTTGGCAAGACTGTTTTCTGGCTCTGGATTTAAATTCTATAAAGTTAAAGAAACT
Source organism: Tanacetum coccineum (assembly GCA_026074375.1). Taxonomy (NCBI): domain Eukaryota; kingdom Viridiplantae; phylum Streptophyta; class Magnoliopsida; order Asterales; family Asteraceae; genus Tanacetum; species Tanacetum coccineum. The sequence goes on from BQNB010000297.1 coordinate 23,182, forward strand.
TTTGATGTATTCTTACAATCTCCAAGAGAATATAAAGAAGAAAAGAAACATTAGGGATAATTATACGTGCACATTGAAATACTTTAAACTATCGAACTCAAATTATGTTCAACATGAAGATTAAGACGTATGACAATCTAAACACAAACATGATCATAACAATTAAAAAATTTAACTTGTTTCAAGCACAAATTGTTTTGTAAATGATTTGAGTAAGGCAACCCTGACAAGAGATGAGATACTATGGCAGTCAAGTACCTTAATGTTTAAGAAAGAAACAGATTTCACATGTAATTTTTCACCTAACCAATCAGGGTGACCTAGTGGCAAAAGGGCTTGTAACTATCACTCTAAGATATGTGATGTCTTAAGTCTAATTTTTGCTTGTGCAAACAACCCTGAAGTGGCCATGCCAACCTCCTAAAAATGGAGGGCTTTACCTGGTTCGAGTCTTTATGGCGGTACGTTCAAACCCTGTGGATTAGTCAACGCATCAAATTTGTACAAAGTTTATTCTCTAGGACATCTAATCGACCACCAAACATTGGATTCGCATGTTGAAGAGGTTATATGGAAAAAATATCCTTCCTATGATAGTTAATATTCATACATGGCGACTTTTCTTATTCGTCTTCCATCTTGTTACAACTTAGACATCCGTGGAATTGATCTAGACTGTACTAGATTCCCTATATGTGATAACGGTATTAAAACTGCAAACCATACTTTTTTTAGAATGCTCGGTTAATGTTGGTGTGTGGAACTCTAGCTATTTCTTCATGGTGTGAAGTGAATGATTGCCCAAAGGATCTTCAAAACTTAATCTGATGGGCCAATGTGGTTGATATCAACATTAAGGCTAAACCTTGCTCTGATGTGGTTATTCAAACAACTACTTACATATTATGGTGATATGGGAATATGATTTGCTTTCATTTGAAGCCTCTTCGTAAACTCTCATGGAAGAAATCATGCTCCTCTCACCCACTTGGATTCTCTATATGAATAGGAAAGTTAATCTGAGTTGTATTGATTGGATCTTGAATATTATTAATGGTTATACTAAATTCTTGTAATATTATAGATTCTTGCAAGTTTTTCTATAAATCGTTGTTAGAAAAAATAATAATAATGTCTATCTAAATGCAGATGCATGTCTATATTTATAGTTCTAGTCCATAAAAATGCATAATTTTATATTTCTTTTACTACGGAGTTTTTCTTTAATTAAATAATTATGAACATATTACAGTTTTTTTCTGTCATAACAATATAGAATTATAGATGGTAGTAGTTTAGGATTGTATTTTGAATATAAAAGTACTTAGGCTCCATTTAATTAGTAAAGTTAAAGTGATTTGGAACTCATGATCGACGAGGATAAAAAAAATAAAGAGAAGTGGGGATAGAGACTTTTCTCGTCCATCAAAGTTATGAAGATATAATTTCAGACGTCTAGTTGAGGTGGTAATACTTATTTTAAGTTCATAGATTTATAAGCATGTTTTTTTTATAAAAGGTTTACCCGATAAATGTATTACTCCAAGAAAAGGTTCAGTACAAAAGATGTTAGTGAATCTCACACCCCAGCCCATTACATTGGCACAAAACAAACATAACAAGCACAACTACTCCAAAGGAGCATACTTCTATAAGTAGATTACAATTGACTTAACAAACATAAAAAATAATCTATTTCTTCTTTCGTTCATAGACCATGATATCTAAATCATCACCAATAGCTTGAAGGTGATCAAACATATCATGAGTTTCGTACAAATCGTCATCATATGGTTCGTAGTCATCATCCTATTTTGTTCCCCTCCTTTGTTCCAACAGGCTATTAGTACCTTAACCTCTGTCACTTCCACCTTTAAAACTCGTTGAAGCCATTAAATTTGCAATTTTATCAAACACCACTTCCACTTCACTTTCATTATCCACATTACCCATAAGAACAAGCGGGTTCCCGTCATCATCCACAAACATAAGTTTACCATCAAGAATCTGGAGTTCTAGTTTATCGATCTTATCTATAATAGGAGTATTACTATAACCACCATGCACCACATTTAAGGACCCCTTCCCAGCCGACTTTGAATTCCCCCCATTCGTACCCATGTCATCATCATTCTCCTCGAAGTTAAGAGCGTTAAAAGGGTTTGAATTACTTACTTCTTTTATAGGCACTTAAACTCGCTTCTTTTTACCACTTGTGTTGGCACCATTCTTATTAGAGACAAGTTTATAAACTTGTTTAACTGGTTTAAAACCCACATTTGGACCAACCTGGACACCTCGAGTAGCTTGTCTAGGATTCTTTAAATTCTTCACCGCATTCGAGATGATCTTCTCAGGACACTCATCTAGAATGTGACCAAATACCTTGCAACACGAACACCTAGGAGGTTTCTACTCATACTCAACACATATAGTGCACATATAGAACCCCTCACCAACAAGTTTAGGCATAGCAACCAAGGTAGTATCTTTCAATTCCACATCAGCTTAGAGCTCAATTATTGCTCTAGCATAACTTGACATACCCCAAATGCATGCACATGTCAGAGGTATAAGAGTCAAGCATAAAGGGAGTACCAAGTTTAGTAGTAATGGCACTCAATCCACCTTCGCTAAATGTTGTCATTGGAACACCATGCAATTTAACCCAAACCGGGACATTACCAACATCTTCTTTTATTAAGTTCACATCTGGATCCCACTTTTTTAGAATAAATGGGTTATTCTGAATGAACCAGGGACCATTCTTAAGCATTCATCCATTCTATCCTTACAACTAAACTTGAAGAAAAATAACCTGTTAGAAGAGTTTAACATAGATTTAACCAGTCTATATTTACTCCAAGTGTTCTTGACATAGTTACCAACAACGGGGTAAGCCACCCATTTTCTCAAAAAGAAACCATAGATTGTATTATCATATCGTTCACTAACAGCTCGAATGGAGTCCAGCGAGATAGCCACATCAGCCCCGTTTCCTGCCGGTGTAATAAAAGTACAAAAATTCACACTTTTCCTACTTGGTTCACCAGTAACTAACTTAGCATATGAAGTAGGACACGGAAACTTCGGACCAGAACTAGGAGTAGCAGATGAATTAGAAACATTAAACAGAACATTACCTTCATTCGAAGCATCAGTAGACTGCCCCATATTCCATTCCTGCGTATCAACTTATTATGCCACCGTAGGACCATCCAAACTACTAAACATGGGTTTGTCTACAGTAGATGACACCACGTAACCAGTAACCTTAGCAGAATCAAGAGACGCGCCATGTTGTTTTTCCTTTGTTGTATCATTACCCAAGCCATTATGTTTTTCCTTCATGCCTCTCCCTCCCCTACCCCCTTCTAACTTAAAAAATTGTGTTCTATACCCGTCACATAAGTACCCTACACAACTAGTAGCAGCAACAAAGAAACCCACTAATCAAACACGTAATATAACAGGCACTTCCTATATACCCAAGTCGACCCACAAACCCTAAGAGGACTTGTAGATCGTAAGCAGCGGTAATAATCTAACAAACAAACAAAACAAATTAGGAATTAGGACACTAGATTAATGTGGATTGTCTCACTACAAGAAAATTTACAGTTACACAGAAACAGAAGAAAAAAAGTGTCGCTACTGGATAAAAAAGAGTCAGCATAAGTCATTATATTGTCACTAAAGGTATATGCCTCACTAAAATTTCATACAGTACTATTTATCTTTAAAAAAAAGTGTACTAAAGTGGAATTAGTATATACCAATGAGACATAAACAAATGTGGTACATGTATTGGCATTTTTATAAACAATTTTCTATCAAAGAAAGTTTCAATGCAGCCAAAAGTATAACGTTTTATCCACTTTCTTACGGTGTCACTAAAATATCATAATTTTAACCTTCTATTTGCAGAATATATGTTAGTACAAAAAGTGTGATGGGCAAGTGATGGATTTGGAGGTTGCTTACTAGACTAGGCCAATAAGTCTTCAATGGGTTGGATCTTGTACTAAATCAAGTGATAAGACGATCTCCTGCACAAATAAGAGAAAACCGTTAGCCTTACCGTAGGGACAGACCCCACGATTAAGCTCCGGCGTAAGAGTAAGTAACCATGTTGTCAGAGAATGTCAGAATTAGTGTGTGTAAATTTGTATTTGGAAGATCATACCTTTTTGAAGTGTCTGATACCCCCTTTTATAGGTGAGCCCGATACTAGGTTTTCCTAGTATTTCGCTTATGATGGTGGTGGCCGGAGTGGGACCCTTGTCGGGCAAGGATCCGCTTGTAATCGTGGTTGCGGACACATATCGCCTTCCGCATATGTGTTACGTAAGTATTTTGTCTGCGTACGTCTTAAAACATCCGAGCCGCAGCCAGCTTGTCTTTGGACTTAGTGGCAGCTCGTATGTTTTACTGTGTTAGGCCTAAGCCCAAATGTGTATATTATGAATTATGCCCAATAAGCCTACTATTCGTGCTATACGTCATCAAGTCCCCCCCCAGTCTAGTTTGTTTGTTGCGTGTGGCGTTGCCTGCTGTGCGCAGTAAATGTTACTAGACTAAGGTTTTGTGACACTCCTCCTTTTTCTGTGGCTATTTCCTTCTTCCGCGGCTATTTGCTTCTTCTGCGGCTATTTGCTTCTTCCACAAAGAAAAGCTTATCTGTGACATTTTGTTGTACTTGTTAGGTGAAATGTATGAGACGTGGACTCTTCTTGGCCTTTCGTCTTCTAACTGATTTGACTGTGTGGTCCATTTGCCTAACTGTCATCACTATTTTTTACTTTCAATCTTATCCGTTAACTCGAACGTAACTCGATGTTATTGACACGTGCGACGCGTGTACTCATCTGGGATTAATTTGAATTAAATATACCATGGGTATAAATACCCGATTAATTTTTCACTGTTTCCTTTTCCTCTTCTTATACTACTATCGCCATTGTTAAAAATTCTTCAAGCTTTTTAACTGCTTTTCCTGCTTCGTGCCTTATTTCGAAGAGATTTTTATACTTTTCAAGTTAGGCCTTGATCCTTGCTTATTTTTGTAAACATGAGCAGTATTACGGATATTAAATATGTTCTTACCCAAAAAGGTCTTGATACTTTCTGTCAAACATTGCATATTCCTGATGATGTTCATCCGCAATTGCCTAGCCATAATCAAACAATACATGAAATGCCCACTGGAAAGATAGATGTATATACTAGGTTCTTTGAGTATGCCAACTTTCAATTGCCTCTTTCCACCTTCCTTGTTAACGTGCTTAGATATTATTGTGTCAATCTGTCCCAACTTTCCATTATTGCAGCGGCCAAGGTCTCTCACTTTGAGATCTTGTGCCACGTTTATGGTATTGAGTCAACGGTTGGTTTATTCTACTGTTTTTACGTAAATTCTAAGAATAAAGGGTGTATGTCATTTAGTAAGTGTCCGGAAAGTGGTGTTGTGTGTTATACAAAACCTCTATATTTATTAAAACGCTAGAATGACCATTTCTTTTGGGTTGATTCTTTTGCTTGTCATGCCTCCTTTTCGTGGCATACCGATAAAAATGTTTCTAGAGACCCTTTTCTGAAGCCAACGGAATTTAGGACGGATGATTAGCAGTCCTTGTCGCTCATTCGGCTCTGTTTCGGAAGTTTCTGGAGCCTTTCCTTTGTTTGATTGGGATGAGTCGTAATTACACTCTAGATGAGGATACTTATCCTACTTTCCTTCATGATGACGGAAAGGGTGGGTGTTTGTCATTATTTCTTGCTTAACTCATAGTTTTTTAGGCTTGTCTTTGATTATTTATTTATTTTTGCAGATATGGATCTTCTTGCTTTCATTCATGTGGCTGATCCTACTAAGGTAAAAGTTGGGGAACGGGAGCATACAGAGGAGGAAGCACGTCTTTTGGATTCCACCGTAGGGCGCGTAGTTCTGCTCCTACCGATTGCCCCAGATCATGCAGATAGTGAATTAGAGGCGAGCGTGGAGAAATTGTTTGATGAAAGTGGTGGTGCGGATCAAGGAGATTCTGCTGCTGCTGCTGGTGGTCAGGAAACTAAGGCTGAGATAGTTGCGGGTGTTAGGTTTGTTGATGAAAAGAATGTGGTTGCGGAGAAACCCAAACATCCACGAAAGAAAAGACAAGCTGTTACGGATGCTAGTGGCTCTTCTCATCCTCTAAAAAAAGCTATTGAGCGATCATGGAACTTCAAGTGGGGCCGCTAGTGCTGGTAAATATCCTACTGTCCTCAAACAACTGTTGGCCAGTAGTATTCTGAATGTTGAATCTGGTGTTGAGGATGTGGCTACTCTACCCTTTGTTACCTCTTTTGTTTCTACCACTCCTGAGCATGATAGTGGTGTTCCTGCTGATTCTATCACCGGGTTGAATCACTGCACCATTGGCGCATCTGAAAGGTTTGTTATTTCTTCAGATTCTTCCCACCATTTTTAGTACAAATGTTCCCAGAGCTGAAGGTGATTCCCTTATCAGGTCTGCTGTAGTTCCACCCGTGATGACCGAGGCGGTTATTACCACTCATGTCGCTAGCATCCCTTCCGTTACAGCCCAGGAGTCTGGTACCAAAATTATTACTCCGGTTCATGCCTTCATGTTTCATGATTCTGAGTCAACGAGAACGGTAAGATCAGACGTCGTGAGTTCTTCCCATCTTCCCGGGAAAGAGCTTTCTATGAGGTCTCGAGAGGATGATTCTGAGAGTCTTCATGAGGTTTTTGTTTTGCACTGGAACATTTCTAATGACTCTCTGCTGGATAACTTGGATGCCTCCAAGGAGTTTATTGATCATTTGGCTCCTTCGGTTTTATTTGCGTAGATCTGTGACATAGATTATGAGGAGTTGTTTACAGAGTTCAACGTTGAGACTGCTCGTCAGGCTTGCTTGAGTGCGGAAGTGAGGATGCGGACTGAATATTGTTTGAGTGAGAGGAGAAGGTTAGAGTCTGAGTGTGAAAAACAAGCTGGTTTGTTGAGGTCCAGGGACAAAGAAATTGAAAACCTAAAAGCCTAACTTTTGTTAAAAGAATCTGAGGCAGTGGAGGCTGTTTGCCTTCGTCCCTAGGTATCTGCTTTTGAATCCGCATAGCAAGTGCACGTTGATGAGCTGAATACTTTGAAGCAGAAAAATGTGGCTCTTGAGGATGAAAAGAAATCTCTTAGTGGGAAGGTTGCGGAGCTCCAATCTATGGTTTCTGTTAAAGATTGTGAACTTAAAGATGTTGATGTTATTGTAACCTCCCTTAAGTCCCAAAACAATGGGCTTGCGGATCAGGTATGCGCTTTAGAACTTACGTGTTTTGTGTATTATTTTTTACTTTCTTTTATCTGCTTACACTTTGTTTTGGCAGGTGCGTGTGTTGGAAACCACATGTTTTGGCCTCTGTGAGCGGCTCTCCGAATATGAGAATTTAACGGAGCGGCTTGAGGAGTTTCAGAATGCTGAGCTGAAGGTTGTTAATGAGAGGGTGGAAAAGTTGGATGCTGATCTTGCAGAGATGGCTTGTCATTTAGAGGAGAAGTTCTATCTCCATCTCTTGACCACTATATCCGATCGGAGGTGGATTTTAACCCATGGCCTGAAGCTTGTACTCGTCAAGTGCCTAAATTCACCAGAGTATCTTACAGCCTTAGGAGCTGCTATCAGCCGTTCCATTGAGAAAGGGATGCAGGATGGTCTTGCAGTGGGCATTGATTATGGCAGGGCAGTGAGAAGCCTGGCGGACATTGTTGCTTATAACCCTTCTGTGGAAGCGGATTTTAATTCTGCCTTACAAGAGCTCCGTGAGGTTGACTTCCGCTTACTTGCCGATTTAAAATCTCACAAGGATGCCAGTATTGAGGATGTTATGAACTTACTTCGTCTAGAAAGCCCTTTTGCTGATGCTCCCGGTATAGACAGTCTGCAACCTGATATTGAGCAACTGAAGGTTACTATCTACAGGTCTGAGGATCAAGTAGTGCTTGGGGAGACTTCTTTGTCATTTTCCCTTAGTGTTTCTCATTCCCGTGTGGAGCGGATTAGGGCAAATATTACAGCAGAACGGTCGGCTCTTCTCGGTGTTTGGACTCCTTTGTCTGAACCTCTGCCCGTCCTAAATTTGGTCGGTACGTCCAGTACTTCCATCAGTGTCCCTGCCATAAACCGGTACTACAACGACCTTATCCACCACCTTTGCTTTCGCCAGCTCCATCCCTCCCATTTTCGTTGAAGACTATGAGATTATACATGTGGATGGTCAAGAAAACTCTGAGGGGAATGTTTAGGGGAATGCTGCCACAGTTGAATTTGAGAAAGAGGATCTAGACACCACTTCAGAGCGCGACTTTCTAAACTAAACGTGTCTTACTACGGTGCTTCTTGGTTTTCATTTATTGTTTTTTTGTACCATGGCCATATATGACCTTTTTGTAGCGGTGTTTGTGCTTTAGATAGTTTGTATATCTAGTCGCTTGTAAAAGTTATGCATGATCTCTATACGCGTTTTGTAAATCCCATTAGGGTTTCCTTGGTGTATAAAAGGAACCCTAGTCATAGTTAGTTGATATAGATCAACACAGATCAATAGAGATCAATCAGCAATTATAGCTTGTAACTTAGTACGGTTCAAGTTATAATATAAAGTGTGAGTTTGATAGAAGATCTCTTGTGTTTACTTAATACTGTTCTTCTTAGCATTGTTGATTAGTTTCCGCATAATCAATAGTGTTCAATCAGTGTTTCATTATTGTTGCTTTGGATTTATCTAAAGTAACAAACCCTTTGCAAGCTAAAGGTTCAAGATCTATTCAGTAAGGGATCCAACAAGTGGTATCAGAGCTTATGTGGAAACTCTGAATAAGAAGAACTCCATTACTTGAAGTAGATTTACAATCAAACCAGTAAGATGGCCGAACAAGACTCTCCTCCACCAACTATAACAACAATGAAAATCCCTATCATCAAGAAGGGAGAATATGATATTTGGAGCATGAGAATGCGACAATATATCTGCCACACAGATCATAACCTATGGGATATAATTGTTGATGGAGATCTCCAAGAAGAGGATGCACTAGCAGGAGAACAACCTGGTCCTCCTGCTCCTAAGACTGCCAAACAACTAACTGCCAAAAGGAATCAGGAAAGAGTTAAGAGCATCTTGCTGTTAGC
>BQNB010000297.1:32974-102504 GCA_026074375.1 Tanacetum coccineum
GTGCTAACATTGGTGGACGATCTTTGCTACCCGCTTCCATGATAGCATTATGAAGAGCATTCGATGATTGAGTTTGCAAATTGGTATTTGAATTTGACATTTTGATGAAGTTGTGAATGGATATCGGATCTTAAGTGTTATGAAGTGTTGATTGTATTGTGGTGAGAGAGAATGCAATTAACTTCCACGGGATTTTACAACTCTATGATTAAAACCGAGAAGGAAAAAGATTACTTGTCGGGATTTTACAAAATCAATAGAAAAACCGTGAAATTAAAATTGACATATTTCGCTTGAAGGATTGCATATTTCGCTTGGCTAAAAATTGCATGTTTCGCTTGAATATTCAAAACTTGTTTCGCTTGAAAAATCAAAATTGCATGTTTCGCTTCACATTCTAAACATATTTCGCTTGAAAATTAACTGTCATATTTCGCTTGTCAATTAACATATTTCGCTTGACAGATTAACATGTTTCGTTTCGACTTAAACATATTTCGCTTGCAATCATTCGTTCATGTTTCGCTTCAGTTTAACATATTTCGCTTGAGTTGTCAAAAATTTGGCAGTGTCTTTCTAGTCAATTGTAATATTTCGCTTGACGAACAACCTGCATATTCCGCTTAACAACTAACGTACATATTCCGCTTAACAAATAAACCTACAAGTTTCGCTTGACCTGTGACGTATTCCGCTTGGTGTCTTTTTCAAGTGTGGACCACTTACACAAACAAACAACTTGTCCTTGTGTTGTGAAGCAAAAAATGAGGATCTTTGTCCCTTAATCTCAACCGGTTTGGGACCACAAAGAGGATAAGGGAGACACAAATAAGCCAAAATAAGCTTGTAATAAGCTAAGAAATAAGCTCGAAAATAAGCACAAAAATTTAAGAAAACTAAGAAACTAGTTTGAAGATCAAACAAAAGATGACGTGACTCTTGTGACACTTCTATCTCAAACGAAAAAATACTACTTCGATAAGAAAAAGAAGGAAAATAAGCCGGTTCTTAAGTAAGCTTAAAAAGAACTTTGAAGCTTATCTAATATATCAAATGACTACTTAATAAGATGAAGAACGTGAAGAACAAAGAGAGAATAAGCTTTACAAACCAATAAGCTCCAAGCTTTTTGATCCGTAGGCTTATTAAGGAAAAATAAGCCACGGTTTGCTTATCTAAACCACAAAAATCAAACACTAAACACCCCTTGGCAAGTGATACAACATGTTATCCCATGATATAATCCAAACACAACAAATAAGCAAACCAAAATAAGCCCTAATGTGAGCCGAAAATAAGAAAGGAATAAAAGAGAGATGAAAAGAACTTGGAATGTTAGATTAGAGAGAAAAAGTGGTGAGTTACAAGTGAGACAAATGCAACCAACACCCTCTCTATGTGTGGAGAGGGTTTCTTTTATACCCCTTGCCAACATGTAGGCGTATGGGCTTTTCTACTTGGGCCGGGCTTGGCATATCTTAGGCTTTGAGCCCAAAACACAGACAGTATTAGATTACAATCCAAGCCCGTTGAACCCGACTAGCCTATTACTTTACAAGACCCAATTTGACTTTATAAAACCGATAACATTCTTGTTTGACTTAATATAATTAAGGCTAACACTTTTCCAATGGCTCAGCATCAAAGGTAGGTCCGGATTCTGCAGTTAAGACCTCCTAAATCTTTGCCATGTACATGTAATGTGCTTCCAATTCTGGTTCAGCTGGCTCTTCATCCGTGTCATCTAGCCAATCACCCTGCTCTGCACGTAATGGAACACCTTTCTCAACTTACTTACACAGCAACATCTTTTCCTTATGATAAGCATAGTCTTTTGCCCGTTTTGGTTTCATGTACTCCTTAGCAAAATGACCATACTCCTTGCAGTTAAAACACTAAATCTCAGTTTGATGAACCACCTGATTACCTACAGTTTCCCTAGCCCCAGCAACAATCACTGTCCTCTGATTCCCAAACTGCCAAGATTGTTTGTCATTCCTATATCTTAGAGAATTATCTATTGTCTTGTTTTTGGTGTTTGATGAAGTTCTGAGGTTGTTGTTGGTAGGTTTGTAGATGTTTTTGAAGTACTTTTCAATGAGTGCTAAGTTTTTTTGCATATCCTTATCTCTCTGAGCTTGTTCTGGATCAATGTCTTCATCAAATGTAGACTCAGATAGAGGTGTAACAGGTTTAGCTATCTCTTTGCCTTTGGTGCGGGTGGGAGCATGAGATCTGGATGATGATGATGTCTGTCTTGATGATGGTGCATGAGTCTTATGAGATTTGGTGTTTGATTATATTCATTTGGATAGTGTTGTGCAACAGCAACAAGTGCTAATGGGTTTGCATTCATGGCTAACTTTTCAACATGGATTTCATTAACTTCATTATGATACTGTTTGAGAATGTCAAAGAGCTTGTGATATGATTCTTTGTCCAAGTCAACGGTTTGCTTAACAACAGTCACAAATATTGACCATTCTGGTTGAAGTTGTTGAAGAAACTGAACATTAACTTTCATAGTAGCAACTTCCAACTTGTTTCTCACCATTTCATTCATCATTTTATAAAACCTTGAGTAATAAGACTCAATTGACTCCCCATCCCTTGAAGTAAATTTTCCAAATTCCCAGAACAGATTAGTCTTGACATCCTGCTTGTTAAGTGACTTACCCTGCTGCAACCTTTCAATGGTTATCCACATCTCCTTAGTAGTAGTACATGCATCAACAGTGGAATAAATGTCATCTCTAATTCCAGTCAAAATCAAATGAATTGCTTCAGCTTCAACATCAATGTAAGCATGGTTTTCAGCTAAAGTGTTTTCATATGTTTCAAGAACATTGTGCTCAGGTATTGGTGGATCTGGTTTTGTTGTTGGTTTTGCTGGAACGAGGACTCTTGTCATTACATAAGGACCATCAAAGATACACTTCTTCAGTTCTTTCTTGTTAGACTTTGTGTCAACATATCTCATGAAACGTGATTGCCACTAAGCATATCTCCCTGTTGCAAGCATTGGTGGATGGTTTTTGGAACCAGCTGCCATGATGTCATTATGCATTTGACTGTTGCTTGTTGTTGTTATGATTGGAGTAGTCATGATGGATGATGTGTTTGTTATGAAGTGAAGATGATATTGAAGGATCTTAAGAACGTAAAGTGATTGTAGTTGTGTTTTGTTGTTGTAGAATTGCTTTTCTTTAAAGTCTAAAAGAAGAAGTAGAAACTTTGAATCGTACACTGAAACCGTAAGATAAGAAACTTATTTCATGGGATATTACGAAGTTCTGAAACATATTTCGCAGAATAAGACATTGACATATTTTGCAGAATGAATCTTGATGTGCTTATTTCGCAGGATAAATGTAACTTACTTATTTCGCAGGATAAATGTAACTTTTTTCACAGGATAAATGAAAAACATATTTCGCAGGATTAATCGGAAAACATATTTTGCAGAATAAAGTTCCTGTCAGTCAAAAATGTCTTGAATCGCAGGATTAACCGAAAAACATATTTCGCATGATTAATCAAAATTGGTCAAAATTTTGTTTCTCGAAAATGACTTATTTCGCAGAAACAACCTGTTACATAAATCGCAGAATAAACAATTTACTTAAATCGCATGATAGACTGTGTTACTTATTTCGCAATATAAGTTTAAGACTTATTTCGCAATCTTCATAAGAATATACTTATTTCGCAACCTTCATCCATTAAGCCCAGAAAAAATCTACAAATAAGCAGTTTTAAACACTAAATAGGCACCGAAATAAATACTAACACCTTATCGAATACGATTTAACAATAATAAGCAACACATATTAAGCCAAAAATGAAAATAAGCTTCGAAAATGGAAACCACAAATAAGCCGCGTCTATAAGCTTTGAAAGCTGTTGAAAAAGCTTTTATAAACCACAAACTAGACACTAAACCCACCCGTGGCGAGTGATACCATATGTTATCTTAACTTAAACCATGATCACTTCACATAATACACAAACATAGATGATAGAAAAGAGAGAAAGAAGAAAGAAGAATATTAGATTAGGGGTGTTTGGATGGATCTTTTACAAGAGTGAAAATATGCAAAGAACTAACACCCTATTCATCTTGGAGAGAGGTATTTATACCCACAACTAGGCCGGCCTTGGTAAGGCTTTTGGGTCATGTGGTTTTGCTTAATGGGTCAGGCTCGGGATAACTTGGGCTTAAGCCCGCAACGCGTACAATATTAGATTAAATAACGAGCCTGATACCCATAACTAGCCTATTAAAACATATATTTATGAAAGACCGAGATTCCATGTTCGACTCAATATTTTGAGGCTAACATATATTTTAAATTTTACCACTTTAATTCACCCACAAGTTGCAACTCCATACTAACCTAGTCCCTTTCACCAATTTTTATAATCTATCCTCATAACAACAAATCCATACTAACCTAGTCTCTTCCACCAATTTGTCAAGAATTAACATAATATTAAGAACAAGGATAAAATACACATCTTTACTAGTTTAAGTTTATAATTAACAATTTTAACAACAAAGTTAATATTTCAACAAGTAACTTATAAAATGACTAAAATAAGTAGTTCATGTGTATGTACATATTTTTATTATTTATTTTATAAACCCTTTACAAGTTTACATATATAAAGTTTACTTGTTTCTTTTAAAAACCTTTAATAATACAAACTAATGGTGATATAAAATTGTGAATGTGATGATATGAACAAAATACATGAAATGAAAATATGTATGAATTGTGCACCTTAGTATGATGAGATGATGAGAATACTTGTATCAAACCTCAAATATTGTTTGATTTTAACCCTAAACCCTTAAATCTTCTTGAAAAATACTTGTAACTTATCAAAACAACTTTTCTTCTTGGTCTTGCTTCTTTGGCCGAATATTGAGAGAGAAAAGAGAGAAATGTTTATTTGAAATGATAGTGAATATGAGAAGCGTTAGGTGATTAGTATTTATAGAAAAATATATGGAAGTTCTAATGGTCTAATATGGAATCTCTAAAGTGTGTCTTAGAAAATGAGGAAGGTGGCTAAGAGGGTTATGGTAGGCTCATTTCGGACGACGAAGGGGGGGGGAGAAAAGAGGTGAATAATGTTTGCAACATTATGCACATGTGATTTGTAGCAAAGAAGGAAATATTGTGTTTGTAACTTAGAAAAACATTTTGTTGTATTACTATATATAAGGGACGGTTTCTAGAAGTTCTATGAGGGGGTTTTGTGTAATTTTTGATAGTATAGGGTGTAGTTATGTGTATATGTAAAGGTGGTGAAGTGTTGGTTAATTTTTATATATGATGCATGCAAAACCATGCAAGTTTATGTAGTTTACGTAAAATAATGAAATGAAATGCATATGACTTATAAAACATATTCGTAAGTATATTAATATACTTATTATAAGTAGACTAAGCATAGTCTAGAGTTGTTGTACGTCCAAAGATGTTTTTCACAGCTTGCGGGATCACTTCCCGGTTTTATGTTAAATTGAGTGTTTACGTAAAATTTGCAAAATAAATTGGGTAGACTTATAAATTATATTCGCAATAGTCATTTAACACATATTTGACGTAAACTTATATTTGTTTAATGCCGGATTATGCTTAAAGTTGTTTTTCAGTTTACGCGATTTAACTAAACGGTTTCACATAAAAATAGCACGTAAGGTTTCAAAGTAAATATTTTAGTTTATTGTCGTAGAATGATTTGAAAATTTTGAGTTGTCACAGTTCCCTTAAAGGTGGGACGTTTCTCTTATTGATAAGGGAACCGCCACACCGTAGAGGAGCGGAGTCAGGTTCTCTTGACTATAAATAAAAACTCATTTCTCACACTAAAAACCACTTATTTCTATATTATTCTCTGCACATTTTTAGTAACTTTGATATACTTTTCTTTGATCATTACACATGCTTAATCTTATTTAAAGTTGCCAAATCCTTGTTTCACTTTAAACACAAGTCAAGAACACAGGCTATCATAAAGATATATGTTGTTGCAGTATAGTCTTAGTTGTCGTAACAAGCTGTTACATCCTTTGAGTAGATCCAATTCACAACCACCTATCATATTTGTTAGTTAGACCGGGTTTGTATTTGAGTCCTGAAAATACGTGCGTAAGTGGTTTAGTATTTTAATCCTGGAAATACGTGTATGCGGATTAGTATTTGTTGATAGAAATAATGCCTAAAAACGTTATTAATATTTTTTGACCTTTTTACGTTTTGATAATCACAAAATGTAAAAACGATTAATGAAAAATTATTCGTAAACAAGTAATTAATAGTAAATTTTCATTTTGATAATTTAATCACTTAAAGGTATGAATAAGCATATGCTTAATGCATTTCATGATCAAAGGAATTTTTATTCAACCTCACATTTTTTATAAAAATGTCACAAACATTTTTATATCTTTTACAAAATATTTTAGATTTAAAAGAAATGTTTTATTCAAATAAATATTTTGAATTCAAATTTTCTACATAAAAATGGCTAGAAATGTTCCAGAAAAGACAAAAAAGAGAGCGTCTGAGGCTGGGCGGCCCCCTTAATTATAAGGGCGGTCTCCTTAATTATTAAGGGGACCGACACCCTATTTAAGAGGACCGCCCAGACAAATTGTCAGACCAGTTTGCCTATAAATACTGGACTATTCCCCACTGATTTTCTCACCTTTTACACACACTTTCTTTCTGTTCTAAATCAGTTTATACTCTCCTACAATCCTTTGATCATTTAATCATAAAGCTTTATTTCCAAGTGATTCAAGCTTAATTCCTTAAGTGCAAAAGAACAATACTTTTTATCATCAAGTCAGGAAGATGTATAGTTAGTTGGTATTGTTGTGAAGGCGTGTTTAATCTTGTAAATCATTTGTGTATATTGTGAAGGTGTGTATTGTAGTTGTGCATAATAGTTAGATTGTGGTGATCATTGTAAGTATAGTTAGATCGGGGTGATCTTTGTGAGTAGTGTTAGATTGGTGTGATTATAGTAGTGTCTAGGCATAGTAAAGTTGTGAAGCGTAGTGAAGTTGTGAAGCGTGGTGAAGTTGTGAAGCGAAGAGAAGTCGTGAAGTGAAGCAAAGTTGTGAGTTGTTGTAAAGTGGTGTGATTAGCATACAAGAGTTGTGATAGATTGGTTCTAGCTAGGATTAGAACTCGACATTTCGCTTAGTGTTAGAAATTGGTGTAAGCAAAGTTGTGTACGGTTTTCTCCGCCTAAAGGGAGTTTGTTGACATAGTGAAGAGAACTCTCCTAGGTTTGGTTCTCGGGATTGGAAGTATGGCGAAAGGTGTTTCGTTACCACACCACTTTAAATCCTTGCAATGTGTTTGATCTTTCAACTCTTATCTCTGTCTTTCATATTTACTTGTCATTTACTACTTACATTGTATTGTTCATATTGTTGGCACATATTGAGATCAATAAAGTCGAATCCCTAAGTTTTTATAAACAAACATAAATATAATTAAAAAGGCGGTAAACTATCAACCCCTCTACTAGTTTTCCACAATTGGTATTTAGAAAGGGTGCAATCTAACAAAGACCACCACTATTTGAAAGTGATAGATTTATTTATTGAAAAATTGAATCAAAACTTATGTGAAATCATAAAGATGTAGATCTTTGGTCATGCTATTACCTATGGTGTTGTTCTTCTATTCCAATATAATCCCGAAACTAAAATGAAGAAATTGTACCTTTTGATAAACAAAACGATGATCTTAAAAAGAAACTAGCAAAAAATAATATAGCTAAAATGGTAATTTATAATGCTTTACCACGTAAAGAATACGAAAGAGTTTTTATGTGTAAAATCACAAAAGAAATTTGGGATACTTTATTAATCACTCACCAAGGTAACTTAGTCCAAGTCAAAGAATACAAACATAGATCTTCTTGTTCAACAATATGAACAATTTACTATTCCCGGAAGGAGTAATCGATAAATATGTTTTTAGCTAGATTTAACACTATTTATTACTAGATCCCTTTAAAGTACTTGAATGAAGGTTTTTGTCTAGCAAGAAATTATGTTAGAAAAATCTTAGTGTCTTCATCCTAAATGGCGCGCAAAGGTTCCGGCTATTGAAGAATCAAGAGCATTAACAGTCTCTATCACTTGATGACCTTATTGGATAACTTGAAATTTTTCTGAAGTAATAATTAAGAAAGATTCTGAAATGTCCAAAGAAAAAAGAGAACCAAAATATAAGTCGCTTGCCCTGAAAGCCAAAAGGAATCAAGTGATGAAGTATAGTTTCGAGCTTCCGCAGTGAGACGAAGAATACGCCAAGGCCGTAAGAGACTTCAAGCAATTTTTTAAAAGACGAAGAAGATTCGTAAGACAACCACATGATGAAAGAAAGTCATCCCAAAGAAGTAAAGACTACACAAATATGGCAAAGGCGAAAGAAAATATTTTAAATCTGGAGATCCAAATCATCTCATCGGAGAGTGTCCAAAACTATCAAGAAACTACAATCAAAGAGCCTTCGTTGGAGGATCATGGAGTGATAGCGACGAAGATAAAGAATAAAGGACAAAGGACAAAAAATGTCTCATGGCTAAAGCATCTAATGAGGTACTTTCCGAAACCGAATTCTTTAGTGATAATCATTCATCGTTAGATGAAAAAGACTTAGATAGTGAATATAATCGACTATGCAAAGTAGGTCTAAAAGTCATGGATAAAAATAAATCACTAAAACAAATTAAAAATGGGTTAGAAAATAAAATACTAGAACTAAAATATAAATTGTCTAGATTAGTAAAGGGTAAGGAAGTCAATAAAGAATGTAAAATATGTTAAGATCTTAGGTTTGAAAATGAAAAGCTTAAGGAAGAAATTTCTAAGCTTAATCAATTTAATAATAGTAGTCAATAGCTTAAGAAAATATTAAATCTTCAAAAACCTTCGGGAGATAAAACCGGCCTAGGATTTAATTTTACCAAATGATCAACTAGTGAGTCTAAAGAAAAAGTAGTAGAATTAAACTCAATCCCAAGACCAAAATTTATGCTTGTAAATTAATATTAAAATCCTATTGCAAGCTAAGACGAAGTAACACGTTTTATTAACCTTCCTTAAAACCCATAGTCGATTTACTAACAAAAAAAGGATCTAAAAACTCCACCACCAAAGAGCTAATAATCCGACAATCTCGGTTAAAAAAACACCACAACCTAGAGAGATCAAGTTGTAGGCACAATTACCCTAATAAAAATCATCCATATGGAAATAATTCAACAACAACCAAACTTCTCTCTGTGGGGAATATGGTCCCACCCTATATGTAACCGAATCAAATGCAACATAATGCAAAATATGATCGGGACTAACAATATTGTGACCCATGAGATGATTGAGGACCAAGTGGATGATTGTTACAACATTTTAGTGGAGTTGTACATGGAACATTTATTGGAATCCATGAGTGAATACATTAATTCTTATGACGAGTTGGTTTACCAAAAGATTTCTCTTGAAAGCTGCTTTCACTTAAAGATGTTTGGAAGAAAAACACATTGTAGGAAAATGAAGTCTTCTTTCCAAACATCGTTAGAAGTTAGATATGTGTTAATATGTTGAATGTCTATATATTATTATCGACATGTAAGTATAATTTAAACAAATAAGTTATAGTTTGATAGAATAATAATTTAAGCTTGTGCAAATAGTATATGTCACTAGGAAATGTCATTATGTTGATTTTCTATAATTAAGAAATTCCTTCATTATGAACTCTTCTCTCGCTTAGTTGAATTAGGATTCTCTACGTACCACTATAAAATGGAAATCTTCTATGTCCACTAGTAGCAAACTCACGTAGATGAAGAAAAGTGAGTTAGTGGATAATTATTAATATAGAAGTATGATTAGTTTTATATCTTATGCCAGAAAGGCATGACATCAAAACACTATGGATAAAACAAACTCCCCTCGACTACGTCGTCCGCCTCGTCTACACGTCTACAATAAACTACGTCTATCGGAATCCTCTCATCAAGCTTTAACTCCACTCTATCATTCTATCGGCACATATTTATCATCTCTCAAATACTCCAAATTGTGACAATTAATTATTTCATTCGAAGTAATTATCTTATTCAATTGACAAGAAGTTGATTGAAAACATCAACCTATAAATCTCTCAAATTATTTTCTCTCTTAGACAACTGATTATCTCATCCGACAAGTTAATCAAAGATTTTAATAAACGAAAAAAAAAAGTTAATTAAAATGTCAATTAAATTTTGTCAATCATCTCTAAACCATCTCTCGATCCAAAAATCTTGAGAACTTACTTATTTCATTGGAAATTATTTAAGTTTACTTAACTTAACGAAAAGTTAAATTAAAAATGTCAAGTATTTTTCTCTCGCCTTCAACTTCATTATTTCGACGACTAGATTATCTAAAATAATATTGCTAGTAGCTTCCGACGTATTTTGATAATTGTACATTTACAAAACTAGTCAAAATCGAAAAACAATTTTTTTTCTTTTCTCAGATAGGCGGCCCCCTTAAAATTAAGGGGACCGACCGTGTTAATATGGGTGGCCCCCTTTATATTTAAGGGGACTGGCCATTAATTTCGCCAAACAAACTCCTTCCTGCGTAAAACCCAAATCAAACACCCATTCTAGTTCTCCTTTTTCCTCCTGCTACTGTGTGACGAACACATACACACTTAAAAACCTCAAAATCCAACCAAATTCTCAAGGGGCAAACACCAACAACAAGATTAACAATCTCTATTGTAAGATTTCCTATACTTTTCTTTTTCAATTTCATCCAATTTTGCTCTTAATCAAAATTGAGTATTTTTCATAATTTTTGTATTTTTGTATCTTCTATATTTTTATGATTAGATCTAGGAAATTCATAACTATAATGATTCCCGTAGTCATAGGAATTCAATATTTTCAATAGGATTGAGTCACAATTTTTTTTGGGTTCGAAAATTTATAAAAATATAGGGTTTTAGCCGTACAATAGCAACGTACTTTCTCAAATGTTTCGTTTTGGTACGTGAACTTTTTTTTGTTCCACTTAATGTAACGAACTTTCAAGTTTTGTGTTAATTTGCACCAACCTTGACTGGCAACCGGAAAAAAATGTTATAAAACCGGAAAAAAGCTTACGTGGCATGTTTAATACTTTCTCTAATGTTCTGTTTTGGTACGTGAACTTTTTTCTAATGTTCCGTTTTGGTACGTGAACTTCTTTATACACACGTTTTTATATACACGATTTTATGCACACATTTTTATACACACATTTTTATACAAATATTTTTACACATACTATTATACACGTATATAAAAACGTGTGCATAAAAACGTGTATAAAAATGTGTACACAAATGTGTGTATAAAAACCTGTATAAAAATATGTGTATAAAAATGTATATATAAAATGTTTATAAAAATGTGTATAATAATGTGTATAAAAATGTGTATGAAAAATGTGTATAAAAACGCGTATAAAAATATGTGTATAAAAATATGTATAAAAACGTGTGTAAAAATACGTGTATAAAAATATGTATAAAAATGTGTATAAAATATGTGTTTAAAAATATGTGTATATAAACGTGTATAAAAATATGTGTATAAAAATGCGTGTAAAAAAATGTATGTATAAAAATGTGTATAAAAATATGTGTTTATAAATATTTGTATAAAAATGTGTATAAAAATGTGTGTATAAAAACGTGTGTATAAAAATGTGTGTATAAAAACGTGTGTATAAAAATGCTTGTATAAAAATATTTGTATAAAAATGTGTATATTAAAATGTGTTTAAATTGAAAAAATAATTAAAAAAATAAAAATAAACAACCGTTAGTATAAAGGACTACGTTGCAAACGTTCATTGGCTAAAAAGCCTAACGTTGCAAACGATCGTTAGGTGGAACAAAAATATAGCTGGTTCCGGTAAAACAAGTTTGATGGTGCAAATTAACACAAAACTTGAAAGTTCGTTACATTAAGTGGAACCAAAAAAAATGCACGTACCAAAACGAAACAATACAGAAAGTACGTTGCTAGTGTACGGCTAAAACCCAAATATATATATATATATATATATATATATATATATTTCTTAGAAATTTTAAAACAAAATTTTATACATTGTTGATTCATGCCAAAACCACGTCAAAATGATTATACATTGACTATCGAAACAGACAAACCTAAATACTTATTTTTCGAATCAATGAATAAATTTTTATAAAAATTAAGGGGTGTTTGGTTCGTTTTTTAGGATCGAGTTTTCGAGTCGAAATGACCATCACTATAGTTTTGTCACTTGTATAAACATATAACTAACTTGTATAAGTCATCAAGATATATAATTCATATATATATATATTGATACATTTTATAAAATGTATAAAATAAAGGGGCGTTTGGTTTAACGATTTAAAATATAGTGTTGAGTAAAAAAAAACACCATTTAATTCTCGTCAAGTCAAAAATAATAAACTAATATTTGTCAACAAAATATACAACTTCACGTATGTCTTTCGACAATTTTAGTCAAGTCTTGTATTGATTAGAGAATGTTTGGGTCATTTTCTAGATGTTGAAATATATAACTAATATATACTCTTCGACGCCCTAGATTAAGTGAAAAATAAATTAAGGAACATATGGACTACTTCTTAGGATTTTATTTTTAGAGTCGAAGTAATCTTTGTCCTACATTTGTCGTTTTTCAAAACTATATATTTTTTATTCTTTTAATAATTTATTTCGTTGTTATCTTATTTAGGTGATAAACATGCCTCGAGCAACAGTTGGTGATACCTTTCTTACCCGTTCTTACATTCCTAAAGTATCCCAAACACCCGGTATTTCTCCTACTATCGCACACTTCTACAAACCTATTGAAAATCGATGCATTCATGAGGGTAGAGTTGTTGATCAACTTTACTACACATCTGATCACATCGATCGTTGTTTTTCTAACATACGTCTCAATTATCTCTATGAAATTAATGAGCCAATTGTTCCTCGTTTTATTCTGGACTTTTATATTCAAGTCACTCTTCAAAAAGATGACTCGGGCGTCATTCTTATCTCCTTCATGATTCAAAACGAATTCATCACTCTTTCCCTCCAACAATTCAGTCAAATCCTCATAACTCCATTCAATGGTCAAGCCGTATTCACAAACGAATGGGATCTTGGTTCTCTTGTATACTCCTAAGAAACTGAAGGACCATATCATACCGACCTTCCTACTCCTGAAGAAATTCATCAATTTCTTCAATTTCAACGTGTTGACCCTAACCGCATAATCAAACACAAAAACGTCATTCTTTCACCAAATCAAGTTCTAACCAAAGAACTTAGAGAAGACTTGAAAAGATGGAACGAACTCATTTATGAGAATGTGTTCGGATTAGGAGGATACCGGGACCATCTCCCGGCTTGCCTTACTCATATATTATATTGTATCCTAGGCGAGCAACGATATAATCTTACCTATTTCTTTGTCAAAAGAATTAAAAGTGCACGGGCAACTCCTAAAGCCCATCTTCCTTATGGTATGTTCTTGACATGTCTCTTTCGACATGTCATGAAACACTACCCTCATCTTGACAATGGCATCTATGATGTCGTTAATGGAGCCATGCGTCCACTTGCTCTAAGACAAACCCGTCGACCTCGAAGTGATCGTGGAAAAGCCCGTCACTCCGTCTCATCAAGGAGATGATTATGACGATGACGGTGCTTCTCGTGCTAGTACCCTATCTCCTACCACTTACATAAACTCTCTCAGACCTCTCGATTACCAACAATATGACGTTCCCACTTTTTCTGAACAAAATGATGATCTTCTCTTCGAACGTCAAACCGACTTGCTAAATCAAACACAACAAATGCATAAAGAGTTTAGAGGTGGATTCAAGTCATTTGTCAAGGCATTTCGAGGAGTCTTTGACAAGAAAAAGAAGTGAAGATGTTGAATGGTGACTAGCTTGGTAGAATAATTGGTTTAGGACTTTATGTGAACTTATGTTTATGTTTAATTAATTATGTGATGAACTTGAACTTGTTTAGCTTGCTTAGGACCTTTAATCTCTATGAATTATTAGTATGATCTTATAATTATGCATTCTTATTTTATATATTTTTTGTTTGTTGCAAACATACATGATATACTTGATTTCATATATGTTTACATGGGACTTGCTGCAAATTGACCACCAAAACACCACCTTTCTCACAAAATTGTTACAAAAATCAAATTTTTGGTCGTTTGAAAAACACCAGATGGGCGGCCCCCTTAAAGATAAGGGGGTCGGCCATTAATTAAGGGGACCGGCCATCTGATTCATGGATTTTACTATTTCTTTATGCTTTTTGACTCTCTTTTATCTAGCCTCAGCTATCCTTACCTAGAAAACTCGAACATATTTTGGAAATTCTTAAACCTATTCAAATCCATTCCATTTCCAAACCATTCTCATCAAATAAATTCTCTTCAAATGATCACCACCACTTCATCATCTTCTTCATTCTCTATCAACCACCATAAACCACCATGGCATCCACTAGAGCTTTCATTTTCAAAGCTTCCAAAAGACCAAAAATCAACATCATTTCACTAAAACAATTGTTTGTGGATTTAATTCATGATGACTCTAAAACCCCATCACCCAAACATTAACTCTCATCCCCTAGTGCTCCTAATGCACCTTTAAAAATACCAGCAACCAAAGGTACTTCCTTGTCCTCTATTGACTACACACCCAAATCACCAACATCATCCACATCACCATCAACCAATGGTTACTTGAACTCACCAACATCTCCTCCTCCAAGAGTTCTTCCACCACCTCCAACTCAAGAAAATACATCAATGGACATCACTCTCACCCTTTCACCAATTACCCCACTTGATGTCCAATTTAATACTCCATCACCTTCTCCACCTATCTTTGGTCACCCTATTCCTTGGAACCTTCTTGAGGCACATGGAGACTCATGTTTGTGTTGCATTCACAACCGTACTCTTATCTTTGGATTGAGAGATGAACTTCAATACATGTTTTCTTACATAGAACACATGCTCTCACAACCTCCACCACCCAATTCACCACCACCACCATCACTTTCACCAAACTAAACATACACCATGTTTAGTCACTTTCAAATAATTGTCAACCAAACCTTTTGCAAGCAAGTCCTATAGAATTCTAGGAATGATAGGATCTTTGTAGTTTAATTTAATGTATGTTGTACTAATATGCTTCAAGCATATTACTTCTATTTGATGTATGCATGATTGTGTTTTATACATAATTTTTATGTTTAATGAATGCTCCTTAGTCTTATATTTTTTATGCACTTGTTTTCTTTTTGGTTGGTTGAATTTTTCATATCCATAAAAGTTAAGCCTAGTTGATATATATTTGTGATTGTTAGTTTACACAAATAACTTGACACTTGTTAAAGCATTATCAACATGTTTAAATATTTTTTCTATTTGCTATATGTTAGAAATGGTTGTCTTGTTCTTCTAACTTGTTTTGTAGCAAAGTTATCAATAGCTCGATCCCTTGGTGCCCTCGAACGAGGGGGAGTACACATCAAGGGGGAGCGTTCATCCCGTTGACTTTTCACATATTCATCGGTGAAGCCTTTTTGATTCTACAAAAGGGGGAGAAATGGAAATAAAACTCACTAAATACTTGTTTAAATATAATTTTACATTTAATGAGTTTAGATTTTGTAATCATCAAAAAGGGGGAGATTGTTGATAGAAATAATGCCTAAAAACGTTATTAATATTTTTTGACCTCTCTACGTTTTGATAATCACAAAATGTAAAAACGATTAATGAAAAATTATTTGTAAACAAGTAATTAGTAGTAAATTTTCATTTTGAAAATTTAATCACTTAAAGGTATGAATAAACATATGCTTAATGCATTTCATGATCAAAGGAATTTTTATTTAACCTCACATTTTTTATAAAAATGTCACAAACATTTTTATATCTTTTACAAAACATTTTTAGATTTAAAAGAAATGTTTTATTCAAATAAATATTTTGAATTCAAATTTTCTATCTAAAAACGGCTAGAAATGTTCCAGAAAACACCTCCCTTGGAAAAGAAAAAAATGGAGCGTCATGGCCTGGGGGGACCCCTTAAATACACGGGCGGTCCCCTTAAATATAAGGGGGGCGACAACCTAATTAAGGGGACCGGCCAGAAAAAAAGGCTCCTCGGTTTGCCTATAAATACTAGACTATTCCCCACTATTTTTCTCACCTTTCGCACTTATTCTTTTCTATCTAAAATCAGTCCACACATTTCCTACAATCCTTTGATCATTTAATCATAAAGCTTTGTTTCCAAGTGATCTAAGCTTAGATCTTCAAGTGCAAGAGAAGAATACTTCCTACTATCAAGTAAAGAAGTATTATAGATTAGTGTGTGTCCTTGCAACCTTGTTGCATTTGTATTATATATCTTGTAATCAAATTATGTAATTGTGAAGGGTTGAATCGTAGTTTTTAATACAAGGTAATAGTGGAGATCATTGATACGTATAATTATAAAGGAGTACAATCTTATGTAAGTAGTAGTTTATATTTAGTTTTGATCAAGGTAGAGAGTAGTTAAGTTAAGTTTGAATTGTATAGAATATATGTGAAGGGTATAGAAGTTGAGAAGTAATTTGTGAAGAGAATGTTCTGAAGTGAATTAGAAGTAGTGAATTTAAGAAAAAGTGTGTGGTGAAGAGAAGTTGTGAATTATTTTTGAATTAGTGTTGTTAGTTTTGTGATAATTGGTTCTAGCTAAGTATTATAACTCGACATTTGGCTTAGTGTCTTTAAATCGGTGTAAGCTTAGTTGTGTATGGTTTTCTCCGCCTAAAGGAGCTTGTTGACTATAGTAAATGAAAACTCTCGAGGTTATGGGTTGCTCGTAGAGTAGAGTAGGAGCAAAGAGTGCTATCTTACCGAACCACTATAAATCCTTGTGTTGTGGTTTGATCTTTCTATCTCTTATCTCTTGTCTTGTATATTTATTTCGTATATTGTTATTACTTATTTGTTTAGTTAAATTGTTCATATTATGCACATTGTGAATTCACATTAAGTCGAATCTAAGTTTTAATAAACAAACTATTCACTAAATTATAAAGCGGTAAAAGTATTCAACCCCCCTTCTAGTTTTCCACAATTGGTATCAGGAGCCAGGTCAAACAAGTTTTTTAAAATAAATTGTATTTTAAAACTTGAATCGATCTATGGAATCAGAAAAATATTTAGAAGGGAAATCTATGCAAAGACCACCACTATTTGAAAGTTTTATTTATTGTAACAATAGATTCGAAACTTATGTGAAATAAAAAGATCTAGATCTTTGGCATATTATTACCTATGGTGATTTTCCTCCTATTCAAAATAATTCTGAAACTAAAAAGGATGAAATTGTACCATTTGATAAACAAAATGATGATCTTAAAATGAAACTCGCTAAAATAATGAAGCTAAAATGGTAATTTATAATGCTTTGCCACGTAAAGAATACGAAAGAAATTTTAAGTGTAAAACCGCAAAAGAAATTTGGGATACTTTATTAATCACTCACCAAGGTAATAGTCAAGTCAAAGATAACAAAATAGATCTTCTTGTTCAACAATATGAACAATTTACGATTCCGGAAGAGGAATCAATAGATAATGGTTTTGCTAGATTTACCACTATTATTACTAGTTTAAAAGCACTTGATGAAGGTTTTTCTAACAAGAACTATGTTAGGAAATTTATTAGGGCACTTCATCCTAAATGGCGCGCAAAGGTCACGGCAATTGAAGATTCGAAAAATTTGACATCATTATCACTTGACGAACTTATTGGAAACTTAAAAGTTTATGAAGTAATAATTAAGAAAGATTCCGAAATGGTCAAAGACAAAAGAGAAAAAAATAGATCTCTTGCGTTGAAGGCTAAAAATGAATCTAGTGATGATGATAGCTCAACCTAAATCTCAACCTCTTGCAAAAGTGAAGACAAGAAATACCCCATGGCCATTAAAATAATTCAAAAAATTTCTTCAAAAGACGAGAAGTTTGTAAGACAACCAGACACAATATGAAGAGAAGTCATGGCAAAGAAGTAGAGACGACAAAAATGGTAAAAGTGAAAGAAAATGCTTTAGGCGTGGAGATTCAAACAACCTCATCGACGAATGTCCAAAGTCATCAAGAAACAATAATCAAAGAGCTTTTATTGGAGGAGCGTGGAGTGATAGTGGCGAAGATGAGGAAGAAAAGAATAAAGACAAAACTTGTCTCATAGATCAAGCGTCTAACGAGATATGCTTAGGAATTAATTTGGAGCCCGATGAATAGATTAAAGATAGCGGATGCTCAAAACACATGACGGGGAACCGGATGCTATTCTCTACATACTAAGCATACAATGGAGGTAATGTTATCTTTGGAAGTAATTTTTATGGTAACATCATAGGCAAAGGTACGATTTCTCATGACTCCTTAATTATTGAAAATTTTGAACAATTAAATAATCTAAAATTCAACTTGCTTAGTATTGGTCAAATATTTGATAATAAGTGCAAAGTAATATTTATCGAACGCGATAGCGAAATAATCAAAGACGAAAAAGTCATAGGTAGAGGAATTAGAAAAAGGGATTTATATGTAATGAAACTAGGAAATAAACTGGAAGATAAAATATGTCTTCCAACATTAGATGAAAACTCTACCTTATGGCATAGGAGATTAGGTCACGCAAACATGCAATTAATTCAATCTCTACCATCTAAAGAATTGGTTAGAAATCTACCTAATCTTAAATTTGACCGATATTTTTATGATCAGCAAATTGGAATCAAAACACATAGCTTATTCACAAAGCTAAAATATTGACGAACATTTTATAAACACAAAAAGAATATCGGTCGCTCTCTAATAAAAGTTAGTCAAGCTCGTATTTTAGTCCAAGAGTAAAGTTATAGTAATGTAATAGGTTCCACAAGTCCAATGGTAAAGCCACAAGCTAACCATGGCCGGCCAAAGGGTTGTATAAATACCCTCTCCATGCCTTGGAGAGGGTGTTGGTTGTGCATTTGTTTTCACACATTTATGCATTTCCATTTTATGTTTACTTTCTCTCTCTAAATTGTTCATCCAACCACTCTATCACTAAAACTACCTCTCACTTCATCTCAACTATGTTACAGATATCATTCAATTGGTTCAAGAGCATAGTGAATGTGATTAGTTTTTGAGGTTTTTTCTTCTCTTTTGGTCCTCAGTTTTCTTTTCAAACCGTCACCTATACTCATTTTTTTTTTTGATTTTCGAAGCTCAAATTACACTAAAAGATCATTTACAAAGGTAAACTTGATCTAGTATCTTTAGGATATAGGTGTATATGCTTTAAATCAAGAAATACATTATTTTTTTACAACTTTTGTTTTCTAAATACCTTATAAAGTACAAATCTTGATTTTGAAATTTTTGGCTTAAAAACCATAAAGTTTACATTTTAATTAACCTTAAGGTTAGTAATATTATTTTTGTACAAGAAAATTGGGAAAAACAATCAAAAATGTGTCTATTGTGTTTTTGAAAGTTTTGAGTTTTGTCTTTAGTGAAAACCGATTCGCGCCCTTATTAAGTTTCAACCGGAATAGCAAATCCATTTCAACCGATTAAGCATTTACCAGTGTCACCGGATTAGCATTTCCAGTTTCAAAAACGGATTGAGCATTTCAAGCATCAATTTTCACCAGATTCGCAGTCTAAAGGCTCGAACCGATTCGTAGCACAAGTATCAATCGGATTAGCAACTCTCCAGTTTCAACCAATTAGTTAGCGATTCAGCTTAATCGGATTCGCCAGCTACTAGTATCAACCGTATAGGCAGTGTTGCAAGCATCACTAGATTCGCAGTCTAAAGGCTTCACCGAATTTGCAATATCCTTTGACAACCGGATTCGCAATATCCTTTGTAGACCGGATTCGCAACATCATTTGGACATAAAATTTGCAACTAAAGTTAAAAAAAAACTTAACTTTTCTAACATAAATTATACGGTTTATTTATTTGATTTGTAAAATCCGTGAAATATTTATTTGTTTTCCCAGTTTAATTAAGAATTGTAAAATCCCATATAGTTTCAAGACATAAAACACACAAAAGACAGCTCACAACAACACAATTTATTTCAATCACCATTCGAACAAACAAGTAATCTTTTAACATACAACTTACTCAATATGACTCTTACCGAACAAAGCATTCTTTCGATGTGTTGACAATCGTCCACCTATGTTGGAAAAAGATATGTACGATTCTTGGAAAATAGTCATAATTGAGTCTATACATGATAAATAGACAACATGGATGAATGATCCTTGAATCCGTTGAAAATGGTCCACACATCTGGCCTACGATTGAGGAGAATAGAGTGACTAAACCAAGAAAATACTCTGAGTTATCTGCTACGGATGCAATTCATTCAAACTGATTGTGATTTCCAAGGCAAACAAATAACATTCTCCCAAAGAATACCAAACAGAGTCTATGCACTTGTTACAACATCGAATCGCCAAGAACTTTTGGGAAAGAATTCATCATCTCATGCAAGGAACTTCATTGACGAAAACAGGAAAGAGAGTGTAAACTATATGATGAATTTGATAAGTTTGCTTATAAGAAGGGGGAAACACTACATGATTTCTACTTGAGATTTTCACTGCTACTTAATGACATGAACATCTACAATGTGAAACTGGAACAATTTCAAGTAAACACCAAGTTTTTTAATACCTTTCCTCCGGAGTGGAGCAAATTTGTGACCGATGTCAAACTGGTTCGGGACTTGCACACAACTAATACTGATCAGCTTCATGCTTACTTGGGACAATACGAATTCATGCAGAATATAAGTTTTCGTTAATGCATGAATGTTGCAACTCAAAAAAGATTCCGCATGCTTGGTTTGCAACCCATCAGATGACCCGGTCTTCGGTTATCAAACTCATCAGAACTCATACCAAGACTCTTAATTTCAACTATAAGTTTCACTATATTAGTCTCCACAATATGGATCACTTTATCAGTCTCATGTCCCAACTATAACTTCAAAAACACATTAATCAGCACAACACCTCTTCAAATCACTTTTCCATCCAAAGATTAACAATCATGCAGTTCACTCACAATTAGATTATTCTCCACCATCATCCATGCCCTAAATGGAATATGCTACCCACAGTAAACCAAGACAACAACAACCTGAATTTCCCCAAACTAGACTCAACAGGTTAACTATTCCAGAGTGTCAAGCAAGGTTACGATCCCATTGATGCCACAACCATATATGTCATTCCTATCTAACGTCCATCATATCTCGCTATCTTACTACCATAACACTGATGAATTATGGTCGAACCCTAGTCAATAAGCTACCATTAATTATGGAAGAAGTGACTTTACAACCAAACATGGAGAGACAAATTTTCTTTTTCTAACGGGTACCACTAGGACCTATACTCCAGTGCAAGTGAACATTCTGGGAGACCAAAGGCACTTTATTTTGTTACAACTGCAAAGGGGAAGGACACATGTCCAAACAGTATACTAAACCTAAAAGGAAATGGGATGATTCGTGGTTTAAGGATAAAATGTTGCTAGTACAAGCTCAAGCAAATGGTCAAATCCTACATGAGGAAGAACTAGCATTTTTGGCAGATCCAGGAACTGTAGAAGGTCAAGCTACACAGACTGTCATTAATCACAATGCTGCTTATCAAGCTGATGATTTGGATGCATATGACTCTGATTGTAATGAACTCAACACTGCCAAATTTGCTCTCACATCGAATTTATCTCATTATGGTTCAGATGCTCTCGTTGAGGTACACAATCGTGATAATGTGGATAAGAATATGATTAATCAAGGTGTGCAGGTGAGGCCGTCTTCTGAACAGTCAAATGTTATGAACCATTCAGAGACTGAAATAACCAGTGATAGCAATATCATTCCTTATTCTCAGTATGTGACAGAATCACAACAGAAACAGCTATTCAGAATTCTAACAACTCATGCTACAAAACAAGATTGCACTGATATTATCTAAGAATTGAACAACTAAAAAACCCCCCAAGTAATTGAATTTTACCAAGATAAATATAGACAAAAGAAAATGCCAATGATACTTTTAAAAAACTGTTTGAGCATGAAAGACATAAAGAACAAGTTAATGTTTTGTAAAGAAAGGACAAAATGTTGATTTAAAAATAGTAAAGATACTCGTTGTCAGATTCATAGTAACACTCAGACGAGATTGATCTCTAAACAAACTCTTTCTGAATAATTAAAAAAAAGAATCTTTAATGCAAACAGTTACTCTTCTCAAAAAGGATTTCAAGAAAGAAGAATCTAGAAACATTGATAGAGAAATTGCTTTAGAAAAGAAGATCAAACAGCTGGATAAATATTTTTATAAAAGAATCAATCAGTATCATAAAACTTTCATATGGTTGACATAACCACAGTTTTTCTATGACCAATAATCCTAAACACTCTCTAGTTTTCAAATCCATTCTATATGAAAAGAGCTTACATTGAAACCAAAAGATTAATGATGTTAATGTCATTAGAACACAAGTGCTAATTGTGATTTTTGACTCCGAAGACCCATAATGCATTCAAAAGAGGAGTCATAATCAAAAATGCTTTTTAAACAACATTATCCAAAGGAATAGAAAAAGAAAGATAATTACCTAACAACAGTTATTATGCTGTTCTTCAACCAACTTTCTCAAGATTTTAAAAAAAAGAATTGCTCCAACAATCGAATTATCTTTTAAACCAAGCCTTTTGGTCTCATAATTTCTATTAATTCTTCAGATCTAACTTCTGTAGACCCACCAAAGTTGAGGTTCCAAAAGAACTTCCTAAAGTCAGCATGGTAAATACGAGTTTGAAGAAACTTAAACACCATCTGGCTGGTTTTGACGTGGTTGTCAAAGAAAGAACCACGGCCAAACATCCATCATTGAGGGCTCATGGGGGTTTGAACATACAAAAGCTTGTTTTATGGATGAAATTATTCCATTTGTAAAAGCTCTGAAGGACATATTCAATACATTCGATCAATATTTAATTGATGAACTTACTGAAGTCCAAAATGTCTTTCATCAAATGGAACAGGCTGTGGAACAACATCGTTAGAGTCTAAAATGTTTGAAGTTTAAATGAATCAATTTTAGAACTAGACGAAATGACTCTTGAACAAAGTCATTAACAAAAGATATAGCAAACATAATTATGATTCTACTATATAACTGCATTCTGTGAATATGCATGAATGTCAAAAGTGCTCAAACATAAGACTGAGCTTTATCAACAAAAAGGAATTTCATTTAAAAAAGAGACTGTAATGAAAAACTGTTCGGAAGTTATATTATACCGAACTCAAGAAAAACATAAGTATAAGTAGAAATAACTAGTGTAAAATAATAGAAAGAAATAATCATCAAATCAAAATCCATAATAAAAAAAATACATTCGAATAAGATACACAGCTTCAACGCTAAATTTGAAAGGACAATTCTAGTTCAAATCAATGTGCTCCAAATTTTGATCAATATTTTGAATTAAATGAATTGAAAGCTCAAACTCAAGAGAAAGACATGGTCATAACAAAGTTGAAAGAGAGAATTAAATCGTTAAGTGGAAATATAAATGAGGAAAAGGTCAAGAAGGACATAGAAGAGATTGAAACGATAAATATTGAATTGGATCATAGGGTGTCAAAACTTATTGCAGAAAATGAACATTTGAAACATACCTATAAGCAACTTTATGACTCGTTAAACAACACTTATACATCAAAAAGAACAATGTGATGCATTAAATTAATCAAGTTAATCCAAAAAGTTCTATGGAATCACTTATATAAATGTAATTCATCAAAAAAAGATTTGTCATTACAGCTCTCATGAAGAATTAAATTGAAAACTTAAAGGAAAATATTTAGCTATAATGTAGCTACCAACACACTATTCTCCAAAAAATCTTAAGAATGATTTGGAAAACCTCTAGCCCCAAAATTTTTGAACCCATAGTACAGTCTCACTTGACTACCTGAAGCACACTTAAGGAACAAGCATAGATTATAGGTAAACAAGTGGAACAATGGGGGGAAAATAACAAAATCCCTACATAATTACTTATACTACCTGCTTGTAAGTAGACCAAAAGAATTCAGCGCTTTTGCAGTACACTAATCATACAAACCTGCCCTAGCTTCAATAATTTAAGTGAAAATTATTGACTGTGACCCCAAAGAACAAGGACAAAAGAGTTTGATTCACTAAGCCCGTCACATCCTCAAGAAACACAATCACAAAAATAGCCTTTAAATCAAACCTAGTTTCTAATAAACCTATGATTTAATCTATAGGATATAAACCTGAATACTAGTGCTATGTATCACAACTTCATGCATAACAGAGAAAGATAAATTCAGCAAACACCAAGTATTTACTCATAAGAATAAAGTAGAAGCCCATCCTGCGGACAGTTAAATTCTAGTTGAAAAATAAGTAATTGTTTTGTTGAATCTAAAGGAACTACAAATTTGCAACATTCCAAGCTTAATTCGAATACCTAAACTACATGGTTAAGTGTAATGGTTGCATGCTTTCCTTATAATCATGAATTGTTGTGTTCTTAATTTTAAAAAGGATGTGAATGCACAGTGTAAAATCTAAATCTGTTAAGAAAAATTCAAATAGAAAAGTTTGGAAACCAACAGAAAAGGTGTTCACAAATATTGGATACACTTGGAGACCTACTGGTCTACCTTCACTGTAGTAGGAAAATGTTTTGCCCTTTAACTAGGATTTACCACAATGCTGAAGTGCCCCATAGGAACCAACTGCTCAAAAACTTGAACACCTAAGCCTAGTAGTAACATTGGTTTACTCAGGAAACCTGGAAATCGAAAACTAAATGTTCCCCAAGTTAGGAAACCTAAGATTATTAAATCTATATATGCAAAACAACAAGGAAACCTATGAAAATTTAGGGTGATCCAATAGTTTCTGAATGTTCAATCTCCTCTCTTGATTAATGCAGTCGTCCAAATGTACTTTTTATTTGGACTCCGCTGCTTCCAAGCATATGACCGTCAAAAGATCGCTCTCAGCTCACCAATTTCGTAAATAAATTGTGGGTACTATAAAATTCAGAAATGATCACTGGAAAAGATCTTAGAAATTGTGATTATCAGATGTTGAATGTTACGATCTCAAGGGTTTAACTACGTGGAAGGGCTTTGATTAACTTATACTCTTTGGGCCAATTCCCTGTGATTCCTAGACCTTAGAAGTTGCTTTTTTTCTTCAACACACCTGCTTCATTCGTAATCTAAAAGGTGTTGATCTATTGACTGGATCTAGAGCAAAATCTGTATACACACTGTCTCTTGGAGATATATATGCGTCCTCTCCTATATGTCTCTTGTCAAAGGCCCTCAGAAGACTAAGGTCATTGCAATGGCACAGGACGTCATTCTCATCTGAACTTTGGTACAATCAACCATATTAAGCTAGACACGGTCTTGTTCGAGGTCTCCCTAAGATAAATTTGAAAAGGACCATCTGTGTTCTGCGTGTGCAATGGGCAAAAGCAAGAAGAAACCCCACAAACCTAAATATGAAGACACCAACCAAGAAAAACTTTATCTTCTGCACATAGATCTTTGTAGACTAATGCGTGTTGGCAAAGTGTTAACCGGAAATAATATATCTTGTACATTGTCGAGTGATACTCCGATGGTAAAAAGTGCTTACATCAAAAGATGAACTCCAGATTTCATAGTTACATTTTCTCAAGATGATCCAAGTGCGGCTTAAGGCACCTGTCCGACGAATCAGAACAGATAATGGAACTGAGTTTGTTAATCAAACTTTGCATGAATATTATGAGAAGGTTGACATCTCTCATGAAACAACTGATGCATGCTCCCATACCAAAAAGTGTGTCGTTGAAAGTACGTAATCGTACGTTTAAAATGAAGCTTAGCCCGCACAATGTTGATTTACTTTAAAAGCTTCCGTTATTACATATGGGCAGAAGCGTGCCCACCAAGCATGGATATACCCAAAATCGTTCCATCATACGTCTTCATCATGGAAAAACACATATATGATCATTACATGACAAACTTCCCGACTTATCATTTATACATGTATTTGGTGCACTTTGTTATCCGACAAACGATAGCGAGAACTTGGGCAAGTTACAGCCGAAAACTGATATTGGTATTTTCATTGGCTATGCACCCACAAAGAAAGCATTTTAAATTTATAACCGACGTACCAGATGAATCATTGAGACAATTCATGTAGATTTTGATGAGCAGATAGCTATGGCTTCTAAACATAGCAGTTTAGAACCCGTACTTCATGAAATGACTCCTGCAATAATCAGTTCAGGACTTGTGCCAAACCCTCCTCCTTCAACACCTTTTGTACCACCTTTAAGAACTGATTAGGATATTTTGTGTCAACCACTATTTGATGAATTACTCAACCCTCCATCACGTATTGATCGCCCACACCCTAAAGTCATTTCTACAATTGTTGAAGTAGTAGCTCCAAAACCTGTTGCATCAACCAGTTCATCTTCCTCAACAATTGTTGACCAAGATGCACCATCACCTAGTAACTCACAAACAACACAAGAAACTTAATCTCCTGTCATTTCTAATGATGTTGAAGAAGAGAATCACGGCTTAGATGTTGCACACATGAATAACAATCCATTCTTTGGCATTCTAATTCCAAAAAAACAACTCTGAAGCATCTTGTTCTTCGGATGTTATTCCCACCATTGTGCACAAACTACACCTTCTGCTCCTAAACACAGAACACGATACAAAATGACCGAAGGAACATCTTTTAGACAACTTACAACGTGCAACATGAAAAGACCTGTTTCCACAAGACTCCAACTCCATGAACAAGCCTTATTTTGTTACTATGATGCCTTTCTCACATTAGTTGAACCAAAGATCTATAAAGATGCATTAACTCAAGCATGTTGGATTGAAGCATTGCAAGAGGAGCTTAATGAATTTGAATGTCTTGAAGTCTGGGACTCGTTCCTCGTCCAAATAAAGTGATGGTTATTACTTTAAAATGGATCTACAAGGTGAAACTTGATGAATTAGGAGGAATTCCTAAAGAACAAGTCTCGTTTTTGGTTTCTCGTGGTTATCGTCAGAATAGGAAATTGAATTTGAGGAATCTTTGCTCTATTGGCATAACTTGACGCTCTTCGAATTTCCTCTCATATGATTCTCACAAGAATATGATCGTCACCAAATGAAGTTAAGACACATTCTGAAAGGCATCTAACGTGAAGAAGTTTTATGTCCAGCCAACCGGACAGGTTTGGTGTATCAAGACAATCATAATCAAGCGTACAAGCTTAAGAAGGTACTCCTATGGTTGAAACAAAGCTCCTCCTCGTTGGTATGATCTAGTTGTCGAAGTTTCTACTCTCTCAAGAATTCTCTAAAGGAACCGGGACCCACATTGTTATCAAAAGACAAGCACATACAAAATCCTATGACAAAATCTATGTTGATGATATAAATATTGCGTCTACAAACACCTGAACTATGTGACCAATATTAAAACAATAATGTTTTCAAATGTTTAAGATGTCGATGATATGTAAAATATCAATATTTCTAGGACTATAAGATTTAACAAAGTCCCAGATGCAACTTTATAAACCATATCGAAATATGCTCTAGAATCTTTGAAAAAATATGGTATGGAATCTAGTGACCCCGTGGATAATCCCATGGTAGAGAAATCCAAACTGGATGAAGATACACAAGGGAAAGCCGTTGACCCTACACACTATCATGGAATAGTTGGCACCCTTATGTATCTCACAGCCAGTAGACCAGACCTAACATTTGTTGTATGCATGTGTGCGCTAGTAATAGCAAAGCCTACCGAAAACACATACATGCATAAAAAGAATCTTAAATACCTATAGGAACCTTAATAGGAGGACTCTGGTATCTCAAAATGATTCTTCAACTATTGCTCTAACAGCTTATGCAGACGATTATCATTGCGGATTACCAAGAATAGACAACGAGTTACATCTAAACTTATGCAATTATTGGGAGATAGGCTTGTTAGTTGGTCATCAAAAAGGCATAAAAGCGTTGCGATATCCAGTACGAAAGCTAAATATATAGCTTTGACTGGCTATTGTGCTCAAGTCCTTTGGATGAGATCACAACTTACCGACTAAGTCCAGTGGCATCAATAACATTCCATGTACAGATGATAGCAAATGCGCTATTGCCTTAATGTCTGCAACAATGTTCAACAATCACAAAACAAAACATAATGCCGTATCATAATTTCACTTCATAAAAGAGTAAGTTGAGAACAGGAGTAGTAAGCTTAACTTCTGTCAAAACGTAATATCACCTGGATTATCCATCATCACAATATCCCTTTTGGCAAAGAAAGAATTAATTTCTTATCAACAAGCTGGGAATGCGCAAGTTTACACAGCCGAAGACACGTGAAACTATTTTGCAGTTGGAAGCTAAAGAATAGTGGTGGAACCTATTCAAATATCCTTAAATATAATATGTAA
The DNA here is from genome assembly GCA_026074375.1 of Tanacetum coccineum. NCBI lineage: Eukaryota > Viridiplantae > Streptophyta > Magnoliopsida > Asterales > Asteraceae > Tanacetum > Tanacetum coccineum. The sequence goes on from BQNB010000297.1 coordinate 61,741, forward strand.
ATACATTAAAAACCTGAAAACCAAAAGAATTTTCATTTTTCAAAAAACCTTTAAAAATAACAAAATACAAAAATAACAAATTCTTTAAACCAAAGAAAAAAAAAATTTTAAAAAATGAGAAAAAATTAAAAAGAGGTAATAATGGCAATGTCTACTGAAAATTTATAACAATTAACAACTGTCTTAGAAATGTCATTTAATAATGATAACGAGGCTGTAAATGAAGTTCGAGGCAGAAAGTTTAAAATCTTTTCAAAACATGCCAAAAATGCTTGCTATTATTTCAGATAGCCAACCCGATCACATCTTAAAAGGACAATTATTATCAAAAGAAAACTAGACCTTATAACGGGAAATCATATTCACGGCATGGTCTACTTAATGACAAATGCAAAGGCTTGAGTTACTTTGTGCAACACAACCCGTGCTTCCTATATATATCAGTGTATGTTGTCAATGCATTTATTTGTCAAAATAAGAGAAATCTTATTTTTATTCGTAAAAAAGTTGTCTTTAATATGCATCATGTTTTTTTGTACACACAAAATGATTTTTCAAAGACAACTCTGCGCCACAGTCTAAACAACAAATGACAACGAACTCCTTTAAATAGAAAACGGGTCATTATTTGAGGGGGAGAATGTGTCAACAAATAATCTTTTAAAACGGTCTTTCAAAATAAGTCAAATAAATGAATAAAGTTTTTGATAATGACGGATAACAATTTCAAAGGGAGTTAATTAATATTAACAACAAGTGCTTTAGATGTCATTTGTTTCAAACTTTAGGGACTTATTTGCACTTTGAGACTTAGTGAATTCAGGCTTTAAACTACAGACGATCAATATTGCCAACACCTCATAGTTTGTAAAAGACTTAGGAATGCTTGGAAATACTTTCATAGTTTTAAATGCCTTGAAGTTGATTCTCACGAAATAGATTTAAGCTTATTAATTCTTCGAACACGATCTCAAGTACATGTGCGTATAAGGTTGTGTTGATTCTGAGGTATCGAAACCAACAATGGGGAAAGAGTAGACACACTAGAACGTATAACAAGTACACGTAATAGTGCCACATGTTAACTTCTTTGATTAAAGGACCAATACCGGGGAAGACAAATGGTCATAACCGCAGAGAAAAATCAGTGTTTTAACTAGTATTATAAGCGGTTGTACTAATTTCAACTACATGTTGGTCGAGATATCATGTGATTTAATTATGCCATCATTAAGATACTAAGGAGGGAAGTGTTGTAAGAAGATTATTCTACGCGTTGAGAAGTTGGTTTACTGATTCAATAAATGCTTCCTCAAACGGTTAATCACAAAGCTCAATTTTAAAAGGAGTAGATGTATTGACAAAAGAGGTACACCTAAGGTTTGATAATATGATATTCCTTAAGTTAATCAATAATCTGTGCAGAAATATGATAAGAAGCTTAGAGATAGATGATTGATGCAAAACCTGGAAAAGTTTGTTGGTGGAAGACCTTACGGGGGAGACCTACAGTTGTTGGAAAGGACCATATGATTTATCATATGATGTTCTCATATCTCAGGTCAAACCTCGTACATAATATACTTGTGAATATGTAAATAAGTAGTGTAGACTTATGGTGATAATAAGGAGTGCTCGAGTACAAAGTTTTTAAGAATTTCTTAGTAAATTTAAAAAAATTCAAATTATTGTACTCAGCACTGTCTTATGTACCCTCAAATATTAAGGGTGAGCATTAAAATGTTCCAATAATCAGGTTGATTAATAATTGGACATCCTTTCCCCAAAACCAGGAATATTTGAATCAATTGATATCCAAAATATCAAGAGATTTGACATTTTTGATAATGGGAGAAGATGTGATTAAAATATATGATTAAAAATGTGATTTTAAGATCTCAACTGTACGTTATCCCATATATGTGCTAAACTCTTTTGATTAATCAATGCACATATAAAAGGGGGAGCAAATGGTTACGTGTTGGCAGAAATGTGGATGTACCAAAGACCGACCATTTAATTTACTGTATTGGAGTTATAAGGTGGTTAAGTTTAGGTATTCATTCCCATGATCCAGCCAGAACCAGAGGGATCTACCCAGGGATATTCCACTAGATAGTGTAGTAGTCCTTAGGTATGAAAAAAGGAGTAAAAGTGAGAATAAGGGAAAAGTGTCGACTGAGATGGAGCTAGTACTGGAACAAACCCAACAAGGTACTAGTTATGAAGTCTCGGTAAGTGCTGAAGGGGTTGAAGAATTAAAAAGAAAAGTTAAGATAAAGGGTGAAAAGAAAGAAGCCCTCCTTATACTTAGGCAGAAACCAGCTAAAAATCTGCTATCAGAATCACAAAGAATGATTTCTGACATGGAAGACTGACATCATGACCCTAGAATGCAATGCACAACCTCCAAGCCACTCAGAATCTCTCGAAAAGATTTCGTTTTATTTCACTAACAGATATAACGTATTAATATCAACTTCTCACTTTGTGTTAGTTAGGTATTGAAAAAGTGTGGCCGATTGCTCCACCTTCTGATCACTAAAACCAAAGTGCACTATTGAGTCTAGAGCCAAAAGAGATCATCCATAAATCTCATTAGGACACTTGTCAAAATTATGCTTGCGATTCATACAACGTGAAAACCATAAATATGTATAAAATTCCTACGCATTATCCTTGTGACTTTTGGCTAGAAAATCAGAGTGATACTAAGAATTCCCATGAAAAGGAAATCCTGCTTGAGACCAACAATTAAACAAGCTCTAGGTAGGTGACTTTGTGAGATCCTAACGATCGAACTTGTTGATACTGGATATCCGATCGGTCCAGCTTATGAATGACGATTGAATTTGAAAACGATAAACTGTTGGTTGAGACATAAAACCGTTTGCATTTTTGACACACCAACTGATTTTCTAAATCGATTTTCAATCTTATGTCCATGGGAAGCCTCACAAGGGTATCTGGACATAGGAAAGCTGAACAACAGAAATTAACGCTTTTAAATCGACGAAGAAAGTAACTTACCGTCACTCTTACTGTGTTTGTCAAACTTAGAGAACGCTCGGTCACGAGAACGGCTAGTGCAGCGCGAAACCCTGTCAACTAATTCTTCATAATTCCTACCTGATCACAGGCAGTATTTATACTTGAGTAACGGGGAACCACGGGTTTGTTACAACCGTATTCGACGAAGTGACAAAGCCACTTTCGTCCATATATGTTGTTTATCACTAACCATTCATGCAGATTTCCTAATTATAAATGAGTGGGCTTAATGGTATCCGATATGACACGAGTATGAACCTGAACTCGATAATCACCAGAATCCGTTAAAAAGGTTTAGAAGCACAATAGTGTCTTGCCACTCCGCAGAAATCTTAAGGCCTCGCTTGAGCTACCTTATCTCATTCTTAAGTCATTACTTTTACGATTGCAAATCCTTGCAATCATGAACTGTTCGTGGAACTAACAGACTTGTTACACACTTGAGCTAATGGAGCTGATTCATCGAACTAACGACTGAGTACCATAATCCGCCGTCTATCGCATAAGCTCTCTCGCGAGCTCCTCTCATTTATTGAACTTTATTCTGGGGATATTGTTTCTCGGAGGGTCCTCACCCTCTGCATCCCATCACCGTTTGTTATAGTTATCGTCGTTATGGTTGCTGTTGTTGGGTCCTGGAGTGGTCCCAGATTGTACAAACTTTATCAACTAAGTGATGAAACCCACCTTAAACAAGATAAGCATATGTCGATATAGTATTCAGTTGAATTACTCATTGCAGACAAATAGTACACCAATTTAAGTCATGATACTAATTAGTACTGCCAAGTAAGTTGAGTACTTACATCCATAAGCCACGTTGATGTGAATCATCGAACATTACAGATAGTAGAAACGAGACTCCGTCCTCGGACATTTAGAAAACTGTATACATCATACTCACCGCGACTTCACTTTTTTTGAGGTTTTCACTTTAAAGAGACTTTACCTCTAAACGCGTTAGACCAGTTCATAAGATCTGTAATGAATAGTTTAAGATACTCATTTTGCATGGATTAAATATCCTGAAAAACCTAGCCAAAAAATTTTAGTAGGATTGAGAAGTGTAGAAACAACGAATTTTGTGATATAATGTTATCAGGTTTTGTTTAGAACGAGTTTATTAAACCTTATGTCCTTTCCTTGGTCACAACAATCGGTTAACCAACGGAATTTAATCTCGGGACGGAATGTCTTTAAGGGGTGGTTATGTATCATCCGAAGAATTTTCGGAATTTTTGAATGTCGATTTCAATAGTTGACTTTTATGGTCTGGTGACTTTAAGAAATGACCATCTAAAGCACGTTTTTCATTATTCGGGGACTCTAAAGCAATTTGATGTTTAAACGACCTTCCTGACATACTTTTTAGTTTTGACCGAGATCCACTGAAAAAAAAGTCAGAAGGTGACTGAAATGTCGCTAGCAAAATTTGGTGCACACCGCTTCGTGCAGATCCCTCACAAAATAATTAATTTATATTTATTTATCATAATTTATTATATAAAATATTTAATAAATTAATTATATTGTTATTCGAAAGTTGTTAAAAAATGCAAATTGTTGAAGTTAAAATTATTTTACGGACAAGTTTTTCTGGAAATATACAAAATAAATAATAAAACGTTTTAAATCAAATTTTATTAAATCGTTTACATAAATTTAGTCGAAAAGTGAATACTCATATTTTATTAGAAACTGATTTAGAAAACAATGGCCGCATAGTTTAGAGATTTGAATCATTCAGTTAAGTTATTCAAACGAAAGACCTCGAAACCGTTTTTACCAAAACTATTAGTAATGAAGTTACTCTATTAAGATTCCTAACTATTATTAAATTGCCACTCATTTTTAATTTTTATATGCTAAATAAAAATTTATACAAAAAATGTCATTTCCATCTCCAAATTACACAAACACATTTATAAAACTCTCTATCCCTCTCCATACCCTCCTACCACCGCGGCAACGGCAGCCATCGCCAGAAAAGTTTTCCGGCGACCATCTCGGCTCTCCGGCCCACTCCAATCCAAACTGCGCCATCTCTGGTAATTTCGGTACGGCCACAACATTCCCGGACCCTACACCATGTCGCCGCCGCGGAAAAGTTTTCCGTATACGAAGCGTTCAGGCCGAAAACGAAAGTGTTTTATACGCCCGATTCTAAAGACCATATACAACCACTCGTGTTTTCCCCTCCTCTCCAGGCTGCTTCCACACCACAGCCAACTCCACATCACCTCGTTCAGTTGTCATCAACATCTTCATCAATTCTCGTCATCATCATCGTCATAACAACCCCACGTCACCACCATTGCAAATGGGTGCGTCGGGTTGGTGGTAACACTCGAAAAGAAAAGAAAGGTGGCGTGTTCGTTGGTTGTTGCTGTCACCGAGACCACCACCATAAAGTGGTGGTTCGGTCAGGTCTGCTGCCGCCACAGCCGCACCATGGCGGTGCCGGCTCGTGGTGGTTTGAGTTTGGTGTAGATATATCACATGATTAGACTGTTTTTTAGGTGCGTTTTGATTATTAAAACTTCGTAATTGGGTGGTTTGGTTGGGTGTTGACCAGCACCGTTAGGAGTTGCGTGGTTGGGTGTTTAAAACAGATTGGGGCATCCGGTTTGGCTGTCGAAACAGTGAGTTTAGGGTGTGTTGGTTTTTGTATACAACTAGGGGTGTTCGTTGGTGGATGTTGGCAACCGAAAGGGGGTGACAGCCGCCACCATGGAGTGTGTTTGACGGGCTGCCGCCGCTATAGGCTGCGTTTAGGGTTGGTTATACACGTGGGTGCGTAGTGGTTTGGATTAGTTGTCTCTAGGGTGAGTTGGTTTAATAAAAAGCAGAATAGAGGGGGGGCTGTTTGGTTTGTGTCACGCGAGTAGGGTACGTTTGGCTGTGACAGCCAACAAAGGGGCGTTTGGTTGTGGGTTTAACAACATAAGGGTTATGTTTGGTTTAAGAGAGAAAGACACAAAGGACGCGTTTGGTCTAGCGAAACAACGAGGGTTCGTTTAGTTTATATAGCAAATCAACAAACAAATAAATATAACGTGAGATTTTATATTATAAAAACCGGACTAAATTGGTGGTTTAAATTGGTTAAATAAATATAACGTTTATTATTTGGTTTAGTTTAGATATAATAAAATATATAAATATATTATATCTAAAAACGCCAGTGTTTGAAATATTAAACCTGTTTTAACAATTGACAATAATATCATCATTATAACTAGAATGCGAGGGCATTTAAAATATTGAAAACCCGAATTGATTTACAATAATATAATGAATTAATTGGAAAACTGTCGAGTTTTGCTGAATAAGAGACACATTATATAATCCAGAAAATGTATTAAATGGTTATATTATATATTTCAATATTTAGTAACGTTTTACTAAAACTCATATGGTGTTATAAACGGATAAAAAGGGACCAAGATTATATTTTAAAGATACATTAATTTGTATTATACGATAATCCGACCATCGAACAAAAACTATATTTTTACAAAGAGATAAATATTTTAGACACGACCTGTCGAAGAAACGAAATATAAATTATAAAATATTATTTTATATTTTATAATGGTTATAAACTGTTACAAACATGGTTTGATAATTATATCGATAGAATGTGTCAACCTTTGTACATGCCTCTTCAATTATTAAAGTAGTAATGTCAAACTAATTGATTTAATTAATTATTCACATTTATTATATAATACCTGCAAGGTATTATATACTTTTCATTAAACTTTAGATTGATTTTCTTTGTGATATAATTCACGGTAAGAATTATATAAGGGTTATTTTTCATAAATAATATATAAAGAATATATATTACACGCTTTAGGTTTATTCTCAATTTATTTATTTAACCAACCACCAAACTATTACAACTTGGAAATCTAAATCTTTATCAACGGGTCGCGTTGATGTGACTATTCATTGGGAAAAACAATTTCATTATCCGAGGCTAGTGGGTCTTAGCCTTTAAGATTAGTTGCAACTTCTTGATCGAGCCGCTTCGTCTTCCATTCGTATTGTGCATATTAGATGCCTATCTGCCACAATTCGTTTTCTTCTCATCAATTTGAGTTCATAACCTCGCTTTTGATCTTTTGTATTGTTTATAACCGGCGTGGGGGGAAATTCTGCTTGTTATAAAACTCTCTTTATTACTGGGTTTTCTTATAAATATGAAGTTTTTAATGGATTATTATGAGTTGCATAGCCTCACTTTTACTAGTTTTGGATATCGGTTATATATTATCTTTTGGGATGAAAATATGCATCGTTTTATATAAGGGACACTAGGGGAATCAATTTTTTTATTATGTTTACGGGTTGCCTAAGTACTGATAACCAGTAAGTACCCATGTCTTGAACTGCAATTGCTTTGGAATGTAGTTGAGAATTTATATATGTGCAGAGCGAATGTTATTTAATAGTTCTATCTCGAGAATGACCTCCCACCGTTGGGTGAATAGCTATCACCGGGAAAAACGAATGTTATAGCATGTCGAATTTTTGGATGTTTAGGGTTAGACATCCGGATAGGCGTAAATTGCAATATATATTTTAATTGCAAGAAAGATAGTCGAGCTTCAGTGTCATGAGCTTAGTGTAAACGTAATCAGGGTCTCGTGATGTTTGCATTTGTTGTTTCATCACGGGAAGTTTCTTGTGGTCCTATGTTATACGTTTTGGCGACTATTTAGAAATTTAAATGGTCTGACAGGTTTTGCAACTGTTGATTTTAGAAATCATATACATATTTTGAAAGGACATTTAAGGAGTTAAATGGCGATACATACTTTGGATATTTGTGATCCAACTTTGATACGTACATTTTGAGACTATTTGGGGATAGAAATGGTCTTGCATATTTTACAGCTAATTGATTTCTAAATATAATACGTTACATTCTTGGAAGGTCGTTGTAAACGATTTTAATGGTACACACATTCTTTTATGGATAATGTTAGGGAGGACAGTAGAGCTAGTCACTATCGTTTTTTATGACAATGTAATGATACTGGGGGCAGTAACATTTATTGGATCTAACGTTTATATTTACCGATATCCCCATCATGAAACTCACCAACTTTTGTTGGACCTTTTTAAGAATTTTTTTCATCAGGTAAATTTTTTGACTCGGCATTTTCTGGATAGTGCCACTTGGAGTCTAAATTGACAAGATTTCATACTTGGATTTCTACAAATGATCAAATCTCGTTGGGTCGCTTTCAAGCTTTTCATTGTGATGCAATTATGGGACAACTATTATTTTGATTTCAGTAAAATCCAACGAGATTGTTTTACAAACGACACATTTAGAGGTCGTTCTAATGTATCTAGCAATTGTGTATTATGAAGTTCTCCCAAGTGGTATTCCGCTGCGTTGTTGTATTTTTGGGGGTGTTACATCACTTCTTCATGTTTCTTCATAATCTTTTGAGACTTTTTCCGATTGACCTTACTCCACCACGCTGCTCATCTCGTAATTGTACTTGACAGTTGATGATTTTGGTTTGCCGGGTGTAAAATGGTTCCAAGTAAGGGTTAATATTAGGTGGGTTTTGAAAAACTGAGACGGAACACTTGATTGTTATTGAATTGACATATACGCACTACGTGGGGGGAGTGCTTGCACGCGAGGTCCCTTCGCCATATTCATCATCATCATCATCATCATTAAGATGAGAAGAAGATGGTTGGTCAAAGGCGGAAGAAGAAGAAGTGGATTGACGACCTCTTCTCGTGCCATGATCATTTCTAGGCCTTTATAGACTCTTGTTTGAGCGGCAAGAGGATTCATGACACGATTATATAAGACATAGCACTAATTATGCAATTTAGGATTTTCATCAAAGATGGATTTAAACAAATGGGTTAATAGCATACCATAGGGTAGAATTAACCTAGCTTGCTTAGTAACCCACTCCATTCATTTTGCTATGTAGTAGGCGATATTGAATTTCTCGGAGTTTGCGACACAATAAAGCATGTAACAAAGACACACGGGAACATGATCCCGATTACCCCCCAAACAAAAAACATTTTCCGCGAATTCAATTTCTTCTAATAAGGTTTTCCTGGGTGTACACAATTTTCACGGATGTGAAAAATTTGATAATCTTGAACATCAACTTCTTCTTGATGACAGATGCGAGTGACCTAACCTTCTCGATCTTCTCGAATATATAAGATGATATCATCGGGAGAAGGGGGGTTGGTTTGATATGGGCCTTCCGAAGGTGCCACAATATTAACAAATACTTTAAGTGGGACATCTATCTGTGTTAAGACACACGCACTCACAAAGGTATTTGTGAAGAAATTTCGAGCACATTTCATTGAAGAGAATAAAGAAAAGAAATTTATTTTGAATAAACTACTCCATAAACATTTGATTTTGTCTTGAATAAGTCAATCAATATTGGACTATAAAATTCAAGAATGAAAAACGAGGACATACTTGTTCATTGATTTGAAGAAGACACTCAAACTCTACAGAATGGAACAAATACCGAACATAGTTTAGATCCGTAATGGTATCAAAATCCACCCGACCCTCATGAATATTGCGTTCTTCAAGGTTTCTTAGTTTTTCTTTTATTGGAGTACGTAATTAATGTGAAATTTTAGGGATATAATGTCTTGTATTTTTTGTAGTTTCTTAAGTTTGATTTGACTATGGCATGATTTCCTAATAAAAAAAGAAATTAATGTCCATTTTATTACTTTTTACCATTTGGTTATGTCAAGTGAGCATTGTTTCTGTATGTGCCTAAATGTGGGAAATCTGGCAGTAACGATTAAACTCGACTAAACATAAAATCCTAAGAGTTAATCAATACGCTCTTTGTTTGATTTGCTCATTCATAACATGGTCAAAAAAAATTTCATATGAAATTTTTGTTTATCTCGTATATATTTGTTCAAAATGAGATCATTATGCATGTGTTTCGAATATGTTTTTTAAAGTTTGTATTATACAATGCAGAACATTATTTTTATTGATGTTCTGTGAGTGAGTGATTTGAAATAAAATTGGGGTTTTGGTTCAAAAAAAATTTTCTACAAAATCATCAGAACTATATGCAATCCTATATCTAAAGGGTAACATTTAGTTATACCCTTGATATCTAGTAGTCCTAATTGTATTAAATTGAAAGAAGAATAGAAAATACCAAATTTTAATTTTTGGTGTTCATCATGAACCCTAGACTTAAATTGAAAGAAAATGAATGAAATGACTTACAATAGTTAATCTTTGAGATGTTGTGAATGATTATAGGTGTTGATTTGGTCTTCAATTAAAGTTTTAATGGGTGATTTTGAGTGGTTTTGGTCGTGTTCGTCACTTGCAGCACGAAGAATGGTGTTTGTTTTAGTGGTTTGAATTTTGTTTGACTAAGTGTAAAATATGGGAGTCTGCTGATGGCGGTCCTATAAGCTGGTGGTCCTAAATATATTGGAGGAAGCCTTAGGTAAGGGGCCGAACTCAAAGTAATAGGGTTTTGGATCTGTTTTTGAAAAAAATTTTACGAAGAGGATTGAATTTTAATTTGCATTGCGTGAATTAATGTGCTTAAACTACTTAGGTTGAAGTATTTAATTTCTCACGATACGAAATGGAACAAAGGGACATAGAATTGTGACAGACGAAGGAGAAGGGACTAATTTGATTTATGAAATGTGTTTCATAATTCCTAAACCAAGTCGTAGATAGTTAAACGATTCATGTTTAAGGGGTTTAGTGAGAATGTCAGCAATATTATAGACGGACGGCACTTTTCGATTGAGATATGTCCTTTCTCGACATTATCACAAAGAAAGTGGTGACATATTTCGATGTGTTTGGTACGAGAATGTTGCATTGGGTTTTTACTAAAGTCAATCGCGCCTTTGTTATCACACATGATGGGAATGTCGTTGAGTTGTACGTCGTAGTCGATGAGAGCTTGTTTCATCCCATAGTACTTGTTGACCATGGCCTTTCTGTCGCTTACGTATTCGGCTTTGGTTGTGGCATATAGCAACCGAGCATTTTTGTTTCTATGGAACCAGGTAGTCAAATAACAATCCACACAAACGTTCAAATTCCATATGTCTCTTTCGGTACACATAATCTCCGCATGATCTGAGTCGGGCATATACTAAGGTTTCATGTCGCGTCCCCTTAGGATACAATAATCCACAGTGTGGACTGTGTATCTTTTAAGTATCGAAAGATTCGCTTAACCGCTTCAAGGTGAGAGGTTCTTGGGAGTCCTCTTAGAAGTGGCGCACAAAAGGCTAGACACAAACATGATATTGGGCCTACTTGGTCGTTCATGGTTTTTAGGACTCCAGATCATGCCCTTGCATTATTGGGTACTATCTCCGACTAACCCACTCTTAGTCTTATCGTGAAGTTATGTATCGGAGGCATGGGGTTTTCATTGGTTTAATTTTTCTAGTCCAAATTTCTTAAAGCAGTTCTTTAACTTATAATTTAGATTGATTAAAGAAGATACCATCTTTCATTTGTTTTATTGTAATCTAAGGAGAAGTTAAGTTCACCATTTGCTCTTCTGAAACTGTCAGGAATATTTTTGGAAATTCTCACAAATGTCTGGACACGTAAACACAAATATAATGTCATTCGAAATATTGAATAATGATGTGATATGTTGACTTTTCTTTTAGATAATGATGTGTTATCTTCCATTCAAATTTTATATTCATTGTTTAGTAAGGATAACTTTTAATCTATCTTACAACTTTGGGTGCTTGTTAAGACCATATAATGCTTTTTTTAGTTTTTAAAACAATGATATGGTTTATTGAAATCAAGAATCCCGGAGGTTAGCAACGTATACCTCCTTACTTGAATATATCGTTCAGCGAACTGACCTTTTCACGTCCATTTGGAACAGGTTTAAAATCTAAGGCACAAACATGGCTAAATAATCTCATAATAGACTTTAGTCCTAGCTACTGGAGATTAATATCATCTAATCGATATGCCTATTGTTGATTATGCCTTGAGCAACTAACCTTGCTTTTATTTGAGAGAAACAACACAGTTCGCGTCCCTAACATATTCTAATACCAACTTAGCTTCCTTGATTGTAATATTACTAGGTTGTGGAACTGACTCCAAAATATCATGAGCCATGATTTTGATTTATTCTTCTTGCATGGCGATAACTAAACTTTCATATCCTTATGTTTTTTCACATATTAGGTTCTATAGTTGATATAAAACAAAAGAAGTTACTTTGGTTTTGGGCTTACTTTTTACGTCCATTTGGAATAGTTTAAAATCTAAGGCACAAACATAGGCTAATAATATCCTAATAGACTTAAGTCTAGCAACTGGAGCATAATCCTCATCATAATCGATGCCCTCTTGTTGATTATAGCCTTGAGCAACTAACCTAGCCTTATTTTGAGAAACAACACCGTTCTCGTCTAACTTATTTCTAAATACCCACTTAGTTCCTATGATTGTCATATTCCTAGGTTGTGGAACTAACTCCCAAATATCATGAGCAATGAATTGATTTAATTATTCTTGCATGGCGACTAACTAACTTTCATCTCCTAATGCTTCATTCCATTCCTTAGGTTCTATGTTGATACTAAATCAAAGAAGGGACTTTGGTTTTGGGCTTTGCTTGTGTGAACTAGGGTTCTTTGGTTAAGGTTTCCAATAACATTTTTTAATGGATGGTTCCTAGATTCCTTAATATTAACAATTCCATCAATCTCTAATGTTCTATCCACAATGTCACTTTCTAGGTTTTTCTTTTTGATGACCTTAAGTACTTCTTCTTCATCTAAGTCATCATCTACCAAGGGTGATGTCTTAGAGGGTGGAGGTGTTGCATCTGAATGTCACGTTATTTGATTCTTTGAATTTTCTTTTTTGTGTGTTTGTTTTAGGATGTGTAGGCTTTACTATTATGAGAATAACCTAAAAAGAGACCTTCATTTGACTTTGGGTCAAAAACTTGGGTAAGGTAGGCTTGGGTGTTCAAAATGAAAGCACTACTTCTAAATACTTTTAAAATTAAATCTAACGTAGGTTTCTACATCTTATAGAGTTTTGTAAGGTGTTTTTTCATAGAATGGCTCATAATGAGAATGCGGTTGAGAATGTATTGTTGAAGTATCTACAGCGTTTCACCAAAACTTTTTGTCTAAGTATAGGTAACAATTGCTGTTTAACATATTCTTACTCTATTTTCTTGAAGTGGTCCTATCATTTTCCTTTCTTACACGCATTTGTTGAGGATGGGCGTGAAGCCAGAAGTTATGTGTAATTCAGTTGGCATTACTAAACTCTCCACAAATTGTACCTCATTATAAATTCTCTACCGTGGTGGTTTTATTTGTAACTATTGAAAAACCTAATTGAGTTTTGGGATTTTCTTCTTAATTATTTCGAATTGATCGAAGATTCGGTTTTATCTTAAGGAACTCTAGTTCAAGCTATACCTAGAGTTGTCATCTACTTTTGATTAGGGGTTGCGATTTCCCATAACTCGATACGGCGATGAACCGAAGACGTTAAAATATGGAAGAAGTTGCCTTAGATCTAAGTCATTAGAAAGACATATATTCATAGACTTGTGACCTAGCGTGAGTTGTTTTCCCATTTTGCATTAGAATCACAAAAATGTTGATCAAGTTAAGCTTAGGTCAGGTGGCTTTCTAACGAATTACTTAGAAGCCGCTATTGATTAAATGAGATGCAAGTTTGCGTCGACTATATCTATGCCACAATGTGAATTCTTCTTCAAATCGTTATAGGACACAATTGATCCTTTGCCTTATTTCTTAATTTCTTCACATCATAAGTCTTTCTTTCCTAAATACCCTACTAGAACTACGGACTTTATCGTATTTAGTTGGATTTCACTATCATGTTAGAGAAAGTTAATTTACTCTTATTTTCACTATTTAATCCTATTGTTGCAAGTTAAATCCTAAGTTATCAACATGTTCTACATTATCTATATTGAGAGAGTCATTAGAAATCGTACCTTTACCAATGATGTTACTGCAAAGATTACTTCAAAAATAATGTTACCTCCATTGTATGCCTTGTAAGTGGAGAAGAGATTTCGGTTACCCGTCATATGTTTAGAGCATCCGCTATCTTTAATCCATTCGTCGGGTTCCAAGTCAACTCTAAGGCATATCTATTTATATAAGACAATAACTCAAACATTTGGTCCCCAATATCTCATGGGTCCAAAGTTGTTAGTGCTAAACATCCTTTGCATTTGATGCAATTGGTTGGGATGTGGAAATAGAAGACACATTTCTTATGGCATATAACTTTGACGAGGAAAGTTGTTCCAAGTTACGGGAAAGCCATGAGGTTGGTTTTGTCGACCAACGTTCCTTTTTGGTTGCGGTGTTTTGGCACGAGGATAATTATTATTGACTCTTCTAAGAGGTGGAGTTTTTGATCTAAAATTTGATTTCGAAAATCCAACTCTGGGTTTTGACAATTGCTTATAGAATTGTTTAACTTCATTGTCACTAGCAACGGGAACTTTAGCTTTGTTTACAATGATGTGTTTTGGTCTAGGACCCAAAATAAATTTTTGAAAAGACACACTTTTCTCAGATCTAGACGTTGCTGGTGGCGGTCTTATAATTATTTTGGGGGCCACCTGGGCACTTTGGGGGTCGCCATATTTATGGGACCTCTATCAGAGGACACCTTTTTCTGAGCTTTCACAAATTTTATTTCCTTAGTTCCACTAGATGATGCTTCAAATGAATTAAACCCTAAACCTAATTTATCACTGGAGGGTTTTTGATTATTTAACATTTCATTCAAGCAATGTGTACTCTTTTCATATTTGTTTAATCTAGTAGATTCTTCTTTAAGCTTTTCATTTTCAATTTTAAGTGTATGACACTTTGCACAATCAATATCAACTCCCTTGTTTTTCTCGAGTGTGGATAATTTATCTTTTAATTCTCTATGTTCATTTTCTAGACTATTTCTAGTAGCTTTTAACCTTTTGTTCTTAGTGATTATCTTTAGACTTATTTTGCATAACTTATCATATTCATTGTCTAAAGCTAAATCATCAATTGATGAGTTTTCATCACTAAAGTAAGATGATTCGGAACATACCTCACTTGAAGCATGAGCTTCAAGACATGTTTCATCTTTGACCTTTTAAATATCTTCTTCACCGCTATCGCTCCAAGAGCCTCCGAAAAAAGCTCTTTGGTTCTTATCTTTCTGTGGTTTTGGACATTCTCTAATCAGATGATTCGGGTCGCCGCATCTAAAGCATTTTCTATCACTTTTACCGTTCTTGTCATCTCGGTTTCTTTGGAACGTCTTTTTGTCGTTTCGAGGTTATCTCACGAATCTACCTCTTCTCTTAAAGAACTTCTTGAAGTTTCTTACCGCCATGGCGTATTCTTCGTCTTCACTTCTGAAAGTCGAACACTCTTCATCACTAGATTCTTTCTTAGCCTTTAAAGCAAGAGATTTTCTTTCATTCTCCTTTAGCTTTGACTATTTCAGAATCTTTCTTGATGATCATCTCATGGACTTTGAGGTTTCCAATGAGCTCATCAAGAGATAGTGATGTCAAGTATTTAGATTCCTCAATCGTCGTGACATTCGCTCACCATTTAGGATGTAGAGCCCTAAGAAACTTCCTTACGTAGTTCTTACTAGAATAACCTTCATCAAGAGCTTTAAGACTAGTGATAATAGTAACTAAATCAACAAAATCACTATCTATAGATTCGTCTTCGGAAATGACGAATTGTTCATATTGTTGAACCAAAAGGTCGATCTTATTATCTTTGACTTGGTTATTACCTTGATGGGTAATTAACAAAGTTTTCCAAATGTCTTTTACCGTATTGCACATAAAAATTCTTTCATATTCTTTTCTTGGCAAAGCATTGTAAATAACCATTTTGGCTTCGTTATTTTTCGCAAGCCTTCTTTTAAGATCATCTGTTTGTTTTTCAAAAGGGACAACCTCATCAAGTTTGGTTTCTGGATTTTGAATAATGGGTTGAAAATCATCATCAGTAATAACATGCCAAAGATCTAGATCTTTTGATTTAACATATGTCTCGAATCTATTTTTCCAATAAATGAAACTATCGCTTTCAAAAATTGGTGACTTTGCATAGCTTGCCCTTAATAGATATTAGTCGAATCCATAGATCGATCCAAGCTTTAAAATACAATATAATTTAAAAATCTTGAGTGGCCTTGGCTCCTGATATCAATTGTGAAAACTAGAAGGGGGGGGGGTTGAATAGTTTACAGGTTCGTTGTCGTTTTTAAAAGTTTGCTTTCAAAAATGTTTAGATCCGAGTTATATGTTTAATCAATTCACAATATGGACAAGCAATAACTATCTAAACTAAAACTAGATAACAACAATAATAATGTAAAGAGATAAGGAAAGAAACAACCAACCCAGACACAAGATTTTATAGGGTTCGCTACGAAGCACCTCTTCCCCTACCCACTCCCGAGTATATCGACTCTAGATTCACTACGTCAACAAGCTCCCTTTTAGGCCGAGGAAACCGTTTACACTCCTTACGTTTATTTTTCCGACACTAAGCTAAATGTCGAGTCCTAATCTTAGCTAGAACCAATTTACCACTTCACAAGATATACACATTTACAAGATCTATACTATCAGATCTACACAATATCCGAATCACACAAATACACAAGATAAATACAATGGAGGTTTGGAACTTAGAAGAAAAGAGGATAGATTACTAATCAACACTTTGTTTTTTGACGAATACAAAGTGTCTTCCTTCCTTGAAAGAAGAACAAAGATGAGATAAAGAAATAAGATTAGATCACTTGAATCAATATCTAAATATGTTAGTGATCAAGAGTTTTAATAAGAGAAAGAAGTTTTATAGAGAGAGAGAGAAGACTGAAAAATTTCGTGCAAAGAGGAATGTTTTTCTGCTGGGAATGGAGCAGTATTTATAGACAGGAAATCCCAACGGTCATATGTGGGTGGTCCCGGCGGTTCAAGATATATATGGGGAGCCGCCAGGCCTATAAGAGGGCCGCCCATAGACACCGCTCCTAATTTTGTCTTTTTGTGGTGAAGGTTGTAACGTAATAGAACCTTTCATTTTTTATTTGAGGGGGGGGGGATTTGAAATTTAAATTTTAAGTTTTTAATAAAACTTTTCTTTTAACTAGAAAATATTTTGTAAATGTATTTTTAATAAAATACTTTTGTAGAGTTAAAAGTGATGATTAAAAGAAAAATATTTTCTTAATCACTAATCATTCTTAATGATTTTGTTTGTCCATACCTTAGCGTGTTTCACTAATCTTAGAAATGAAATTTCACACTAATAATTTTGTAACGTTATTTTTATCGTAAACGTTTTTACATTTTGTTATTATCAAAACAATGAGAGGTCGAAAAATATAAATAACGTTTTTAGACATTATTTGTATTAACAGGCTAGACCAAATGTGTCACTCAAATAGTTTAGTTACTTATCATATCAAAACCTATTTTGTTTATCAATTCATGAAAGTGGATTTCTCGGCACAGGCGATAAAGATCATAGACAAATCTTTAAAACCACATAGATCATAATGGGTCTTTCGACCTATACCGGTATGATTATATAATCTAAGTTGATAAGCAAAAACTGATAAGATAGGATATAACACGATTGCAAAATAAGCTTGAGATTAAAGAGATCATGATCATACCAAACACTTATTTATTACCATAACTTCACTGAGTAGTCATGAGAGATTTAGCCTCTCATGGCTATGTGGTTCGTAACATTGCTTGATTCAACATGAATTTCCATTATTCCAATTATTTTTATATACTAATATGAAAATTCTACTTCCGTTCTTGTTGTTTGGAATCATGAAATCTTCAAAAGGATGTGGTGTTTATGGTGTCTTGGTTATATGGGTGGAATGGATGAAGAATTTGTAATGAGATAATTGAGTAATGAAGAGAGGAAGGATTTGTGGGATGAGGGTGCTGAAATTGTTGTAAAATTCGTCTCTTTAAAGCTAACGATAAGTGGTAAAAGTGCGACGCACAAAGTGTAAGTGCGAGCGTACTTGGTGATTACACGAGGTGTAATAATGTTTTATTGCGAAAGTGCAGAGCACACGGTTAGTAAGTGCGGCGTACTTAGGGTGTTAATGCAATAGCATTTAAGTCTTCATTAATTCTTCATGGTGGGAAGTGCGGCACACAAAGTTGTAAGTGCGGCGTACTTGTGGAGTTAATGCTGAATTTGACTAAGCTTTAATTACTTCTGCCTTGAGGAGAAGTGCGGCGCACAATTGGTAAGTGCGGCACACATTTGCACTTTTAGATCTTGAACTTTATCTTTTATTGTATGTTGTGTTCTTTAGCATATAAATACTCGATCTTTGTTGTGTTTATCTTCGGGATGTCTTCAAGTGAACCTGCAAGCAATTTGGTAGTCCCAGATCTCCAGACGTTCCCCATGGACCAATAAATTCAGGGACGGGTCAAGCATAGCGACCTTAAACAAGCGCTTCGTGGGAGGCACCCCATGCTTATCAGTAGTAGTATTATGTAGTTATGAATAAGTCTTGTTGTGTGGAGGCTCGCCTCTTCCATTACCCGTGTTTCGTGTTTGTGTTGTTAATTGTCCAGGATTGCCCGGATTGTGAAGACTCTCGTGCTCGCAGTTTTCACCAAGAGCTTCACATCCTCAGCTTCATTTTGGAAATCCGATATCCAAATCTAATCGACTAACGTTTTATCTTTTGGCACACTTAATAAACGGCCTTAGATTTACGTAGGTGCCCCTTTCAAAACATCGAGGACGATGTTTAGTTCTAGTATGGGGGGATCTTCGATTTGATTTTGCCTGCAGCCGTTGTTGTCACGTAATCCTGTTTTTACCACCAAATTTTTGCAAAAATACCAAAAAAATGAAAAAAATTTAAAATTTTTCAAAAATAAAATAAGTGTTTTGTCACAGTTTCGACTTTCCTAATGGGTAGAATGAGAATAATTTTTGACTCGATCGGGCGTGTTGAGCCCTAGCTAGTTCCTCAATTGTAGGCTAAGCTTTCACGAATTCTATTGCTTCGAATTTTAATAAGGTGAAGAACAAGAAGTGATAGAGTTAAATATAAGTTTATGTGCTGAGTAACTTGTGGCTTTTTCTCCCATTAGCTTTTAATCCGCCTAATCATACGTGCTCATTTCAATTCAACTAAGTCAATCGATGTTTTTAGAAAAAGCTTCAAATTTGTAACTTGATTCTTTAAAACGAGTTTTTTTTTCTGTTCCTAGTAATTTGAAAGTTAAAATGCCAAAGAAGCATGAATGAAATATGAATGCAAAAATGCATGAATATTGAAATTATGCCAATGAAGCATACATTTGATTATATGGAGCAAGTAAAAGATGTGTCGTGATATCCCACTCCGCTAACCGCGAGGTGGGGGTTCAAACTAAGACATCTTTACTTCTAGGGATTTGGTGTGTTGTGATATCTCACCAGGAAGCAAGGTCTAGGTGAGGGTTCAAACTAAGACACCTATCCTTAGCCATATTAGGAAGAAGGTGTTGATGTGATTTCCCTCTACGCTAGCAACGGGGTGGGTTTTCAAACTAAGAACACCGGTCGTTGGTTGTGATATCCTACTAGGGAGCGAGGCCTAGGTAGGTGTTCAAACTAAGCAACGCATTCCTAGCTTTAAGAACTTATGTTTATGATGATAAAGATGTTGCAAAAAGTTCTACAGTAAAATTTTCGTTCTTTAAAATCAAGTTACAAGGTCCTAATAAGTTGTTGCTTTGAGTCATGATTCATCTTGAATTACGACTATGAAAATAAGTTGATCTATGGTTGAGTTGAAATGAGTACACACATTTAAATCATATATCCATGTTGGGAGTTAAAAGTTCACAAGTCATAAGTATGAGTGCTCAACATTTAGACTTATATTGACAAATGATCTTGTTTAATTGCTTGGTTTGGATCTAGTGAAAAATCGGGGACGATGAATTTATCCGTCAGGACATCCGTAGATTATTCTATGGGCGCTTCTCATTCTATGATCCCAATGTTGATAAAATAAAGGAAGTCAAACAGGTAGTTAAGAAAAGAAAAAGAAAGGAAAATCCAAAAATATTAGGGATAGTTAGTGTACATATAAAAAATGGTGAAAACGGGACTTGTCGAAGCTATTGATTCTTTAGTTCTCCTTGACGAACACTTTGCTACTTTTCGAGGTAATTAGTCGAGGGGGTTTGAGATTCTTAGTTTTCTTGAGTGTTTACTTCATAACATTGCGTGAGGACACGGCAATACCTTAGTATGGGGGATTTTGGTATGTGCTTAATTACACATACCATTTTCCATTAAAAACGGACTTAAAAGACTAAAAACGTACCAAAGATACATTGTATTTGTATGTTTTGCATTTGAATTGTGCAGGAACGGATATTCAAAAAGAAAGCCAAAAACGACCAAACCAAGCACGGGATGGAAAAGACAAAGTCAATCCGAAGCCAAAGTCAGTCAAAGTCAAAAGTCAGCCACATGAAGAAAATACAACTTGAGGGACTAAAACTGCCAAACCTCAAGTTGTGTTACAAAAAGACAAGGGCTGAAATCGAAAATTGCGGGTGAAGTATAACTTTAGGGGCCAGTTCTGCCAAAACCCCTAAAAGTTGTATCATAAAAGGGGCAAAGTTTACAATGAAGTTATAAGAGAAAGTCCCTAACTCATAACACGCAAGGACGAGTCTTGCAATTAGTGTTATAACTCTTGGGGACTTGTTTTGCCAAGTCCCCAAAAGTTATAACAACACAAGGACCAACACTGAAAGGAACATATACACCATCAAGGACTAACTTTGCCATTTACACAAACCTATACCCTGTCACCCCCAACACCTTTTCCCGCCAATCTTGAAACCCAAAAACCCAGGACACAACTCACGGGTTTGTCACCCTCGTTTTACCCTGCAACCCAAACCACCCCCTGGGTAAACCTATCCCCCCTCCTCCACTTAAACCCTAATCCCATTTGGCAATCCCACAATTCCACACTTCCAATTCATTTTTCTCATTCAAACTCAAATCTTCGACTGTATCGATTCTCCATTCCAGCCTCGTTGGGGATAAACGACCCGGGAACACTCTATACTACTTCTCGGTTTCATTGATCTTGTTGATTTTTAGACTAATATATATTTTATATTTTATTATATATATATATACAGTGTAAAAACCACCGATCAATGACAATCAGACTGGACAGTTTGGGAATCAGAGGGCAGTGAATGTTGTTGGGGCTAGGGAAACTATAGGTGGTCTAGTAGTGCAATAGTCTGGGATACAGTGTTTTAACTGCAAGGAATTTGGTCATTATGCTAAGGAATGCAGAAAGCCAAAACGGGTTAAAGACTCCACGTATCACAAGGAAAAGATGTTGCTGTGTAAACAAGCTGAGAAAGGTGTTCAACTTCAAGCAGAGCAATCTGACTGGCTAGCAGACACGGATGAAGAGATTGATGAACAAGAGTTAGAAGCACATTACAGTTACATGGCAAAGATTCAGGAGGTTCCTAATGCAGACTCAGGCACAGATGCTGAGCCATTGGAACAGGTACAATACGATACTGACGATAATGTGTTTGCCAATGACATACAACATTTTGACCAATCTGAATCCATTAGTAACACATGTGCAGTGGAAACGGGTGATAGTAATGTCACTCCTGACTCACCGAATATGTGTGATAATGATATTCAGGATGACCAAAATGATGTAGAATGTGATGAAATGAGCCGTGTTGCCACTTGCTAATTAATCTCAATTTAAAGCTTGATGTCGATGAAAATAAAAAGATTCAAAAGCAATTAAAGAAAGCAAATGCAACATTGACTCAAGAGTTAACTGAGTGCAAATCTATTCTTGCGGAAACTAGTAGAACTCTAGGGGAATCTAATAGTATTCGGGATAGTTGCTTAGTTGCACTTCAAAATAACAACTGAGTTTGATAAGGTTTCAAGGCCTTTAATGATTGTACAGTTGACTATGACAAACTTGAACGAATGTTAAATGAAACTCTAAGACTATTAGCTCAAAAAGAAAATGACATAAAAGAAAGTTTAAAAGTTAAAGCCTATGAAATTTCAGTTGTCAAAGAGAAACACGATGAGTTAGTCAAACAGAGTCTTTTAACCAAGTCACATTACGAAGGTCTTGTCAAGGAGAAAACAAAGGTAATAACGGATTTGAAGCTTAAGGAAGAAAAAGATATTGGCAAAATAATTTCAATGGAAAACCAGTTAAAGTTTTTGAATGAAATTGTTTACAAACGGAGTCGATCAATCCAAACCATTCATATGTTATCACTTAAATGCCCTACATTTAATGGAAGACCTACCTTTGCCAATCCAAGGTACCTCAAAAAGGCTCAAAATGAGATACCATGTTTGTATGCGATCCCACATGACTAATTTGATCCTGCAAACAGACTCGTCCCCGATCGGGAAGAGTCTCTGACTCTTGATAACGAGAGTCGATCAAAATTGAATAAAGACTTAGTGAAACCTTTTGACTACACAAAGTTAAATAGTCTTTATGAAATTTTTAAACCCTCGACCTAGCATTATGAAATTCAGTTCGCACAGGCAAATGAAATAAGAAAGAAAATGTGGAGAAAATCATTTGTGAAAACAAAACCAAATATTTTCAAAAACATAGATTTCTTACCAGTGTCTAAATCAGTAAGCAAAAGTAGACAAGCATATATAATGTCATGACGAATAATATTAATCATCTAAAAGAAATTGTCGATCAAGCATGGGTAAAACATTCAAATGACCTTCTTCATCTTCGTAACCCAACTGCGCAAGATATGGAAATCCTAGTTAAGACATGTTTGATGCCCCTTGCCCTTAAGACTCAGAATGATAGTTTCGCATTTGTACATGAACTTAAGCAAGAAATGCATTGCATATTTTAAAGAACTTTTGAATCTCTTGAAGAGAACTTGAATCTGATAAGGCAGAATTTTTCCAACATGTATGATATGCTTTTTGCAAGCATGTGTGTCCTAAAGATGTTATGTGTCTTATTTGCAATCTTCATCTGATATTAGATGAATCAACTGAAATTACAATGTCTTATATCATCATAAATTCCAGGGAATGTGACTGTCTTGCACAAAAGCCTTTCTAACAAAAACTGAATTTGTAAGTAAAGAGATTTTACACTGAGCTTTTACGGAGTTTCTCTTCTAAATATAGAAAAACACTCAATTTCCTCTGAAATCGCTTTAACAAGAAGTCAAGATCAACTGAAAAAATGACACAGTTTTTGTAAAAGAAAAGGGCGGTCAAATAGTATTTCGATAAGGAACGGAAACAATATTTTGAAATCAAGATTTGAAAGATCAACTTGCAAGACAAGAACAATGCAACTTAATATTTATTGGAGGGGTTTTTTTTTTTAAAGAAACTCATTGAAAATGCAAAAAATCCTGTGGAACACTAAGTTTGATAAGCCATCTGTTGTTCGACAACCAAATACTCAAAAGATTCCAAACAATCATTTTAAGAAAAACCGGCTCCTTTTCAGACTCTTTTGAGAGAAAATATTTTTGCAAAGAAAAATCAGTTTAAAAACAAATGAGATCATAGGGTTTATAAAAACACAGTCACTCCACAGAATTTGCCTCGAAAAATAGCAACGCAAGCTGAAAGATAACACATAATTGATTTAAACCAGGCTGTATCAAATTGCAAGTAGTACCACACAAACTAGAGCACCACAGTTGAATCAGACTTCTAGGAATACTAATCCTTGGGTATCTACATCTACAGGAGTAGCTCATAAAACTAATGTTAGCAGACCACAGCCTAGGAGCAATCAAATAAAGATATATGTCGTTCCACCACTAGATCATTGTGAAGTATTAAGAAACAAAAGTAGAAGAACACCCTAAGGATTCTAGTATTTCTAATCAAACAAAGTCTGTAACTGCGTGTAATGACAGTTTAAATTCCAGAACTTCGAATGTTAATGTTGTTTGTGCTACTTGTGGAAAATGTGTGTTTAATGCGAATCATGATGCTTGTGTTTCTAAGTTTTTGAAAGATGTGAATGCTAGAACTAAGAAGCCTAATGGAGTGCCTTTAGTACTGGAAAACCCAAAAGTCAAGTGAACAAATCTGTTGCAACACCCCATAAAAAATAGTTGCATCAGAATCCACTGTCACAAATTCAAAAAGTTACTATAGGATGTTGTATAAGAATACTAATAAGGCGTGGAAATGGTAGATAGCACAACAATGCCCATCAGCATATACATGGGTTCCTAAGACAAAAAGGAAATGGGTACCTAAAGTTAGGAACGAAAGTGTGACTAAGAAAGTTAGTTTTTCCATAGATAATGTATCTAGGATAACTAATGTCTTAAAACTCACAAACACTTTAGGATCCAATTTGTCATGTATTCCATCGTCCTCTAATTCTCTTGCAGATTGTACAACTTATCCTATTCATTGTTGACTCTGGATGCACAAAGCACATGACGGGCAATCTATCTCTGCTGTGCAATTTTGTTGAAAAATACTTGGGTACCGTTCGTTTTGGCAATGATCAATTTGCTCCAATTCTTGGTAGGAGATTTGGTTCAAGTAAAATCACGATCAAAAAGCAATACTTACGTCCGAAGGTCTTAATCACAATCTTTTCTTGGTTGGTCAATTCTGTGAAGCGGATTTGGAGGTTGCATTTTGGAAATCTACGTGTTTTGTTAGAGATCTTCAGGGAAACGACTTACTAACCGGTAATCGTGGAACTGATCTCTATTCAATTTCTATTCAAGAAACAACTTCATTAACTCCAATCTGTCTCATGGATAAAGCATCACCAACTCAAGCGTGGTTATGGCATTGAAGACTTTCTCATCTCAACTTCGACTACATCAACTTGCATCATAGAAATATGTTGGTGTTGGTTTACCAAACCTGACGTATGTCAAGGATCAACATGTTCCTCTTGTGAGTGAGTAAGCTAAACGAAGTTCATTCAAGTCCAAAACTGTTCCAAGTTCCAAAGGACGCGTTAAATTTGCTCATATGGACTTAATGTGTCCAATGCGGGTTGCAAGCATAAAGGTAAAAGAAATATATTCTGGTAATCGTCCAACGCCTACTTCAGATACCCTGGACTCTCTTTATATGTTCCAAGGATGGCAACACCAGAAGTTTTAAAAGACTTCCTCACGATGATCCAAGAAAATCTCCAAGCCTAGTAATTTTTGTTCGCACTGACAGAGGCACTGAGTTCTTAAACAAGACACTTAATGCATTCTTTAAAGAAGAAGGAATTGAGCATCAAACTTCTACTCCTCGAACACCTGAACAGAACGGCATTGTCGAAAGACGAAACCGCACTCTCGTTGAGGCTGCTCGAACGATGCTTTCGGCTTCTAAACTTCCTTTATTCTTTTGGGCTAAAGCAATTGCAACCGCATGCTATACTCAAAACAGATCAATCATCATCCCAACTCATGAGAAAATGGCATATCACATCATTAATGACAGAAAACCCTCAATTAAACACCTTTACATCTTTGGTTGCACTTGTTACTTAACAAGAGATGGTGAAAATTTGGATAAGATGAAAGAAAAAGGGGATCCGTGCATTTTGGTGGGATACTCCACTCAGTCAAAGGGATATCATGTCTACAACAAGAGAACAAGGTTGATAGTTGAATCCATCCATCTCAGAAGTGATGAAGATCAAAAGTCAGATGTTAGAGACGTTTTGGTGCTAATGACACTTCATGCCTCGTTCCCCAACGACAAAAAGCGTCAGATTATGACACCCTGACCCCGCACCAGAACTACAAATGTTTCTCCTTCAGCAGATACAACAGTTCCATCATAACATGAGTAGGGATCTTCTTTTACGTCTTTGTTATATGAATTTTTCAAGATGGTACTTCTCGTTCCAACAATTCTTTCTTCTCCCCCCGACAATTCTATCAAAAAGACACACTACCTTCAATGCACTATTCAACCTCCATCAGAACCATCAACTCCTACAAATGTTCATGCTGAGGAAAACAACGATCATCAAGCAGAATTTACAATCCCTTTCGGTATACCGTTACAAGAAAATGCAGAGTCCTTCCACGCGATAATTGGTAATTCAAATGTGCATAACTTCAATCAACCTCAAGATTCCGAATACCGATGGATAAAAGATCACCCATTAACTCAAGTTCGTGGCAATCCATCCAAGCCAGTGCAAACAAGACGACAACTTGCAACAGATCCTGAAATGTGTATGTTCGCACTCACCGTGAGTATTGTTTGAACACGAAAAAATTTAAGGAAGCAATGGATGATTCTGCAGGATAGAAGCCAATGCAGAAGAACTTCATCATAATGAGAGACTAAAGTCCTGGGAGAGACACGTTGAAAAACCTTTTGGCAAGAACGTAATCAGCTAAAGTGGTTTATGGAAAAACAAAAAGGATGAAGACGCAAACTGTAATTCCGCACAAAGCACGACTTGTAGCAAAGGGTTATGCTGCAGGGAAGAGGGTATTGATTTGAACGAATCATTTGCTCCAGTTGCCGCTGGAGTCTGTCAGGATTTTTGGTCTTCATATGCTGCACACAAGTCTTTTTTAATTTATCAGGATGGACGTGAAAACGGCCAAATTCTTAATGGTCATTGAAGAGGAGGTTTATGTTGCACAACCAGACAGATTCGTTGATCCTGATCATCCAGACAAAGTTTACCGTCTAAGGAAAGCTCTATATGGATTGAAACAAGCTCCGAGAGCCTGGTTTGATGAACTCTCAAAATTCCTGATTTCTAAAGGTTTTACTAAAGGTATCATTGACCCGATCCTATTCACGATAAAATACAGGGAGGACATTCTACTGGTGTAAATTTACGTTGATGACATTATTTTTGGTTCTACAAACCCTAAATTTTCAAAACGTTTTGAAAAATTAATGCACAGTAGATTTGAGATGTCCTTAATGGGGGAAATGAAATTCTTTTTAGGACTTCAGATCCACCAATCCCCACACGGTATTTTTATCAATCAGGCCAAATACACTTTAGAGATTCTGAAAAAATATGGTATGGAAAAAGGACAAAGCATTGGTACACCAATGGCTACGAAACCTAAATTAGATGCAAACTTGAGTGGTGAACCCGTAGACCAAACTGACTACCGTAGCAAAATCAGGCCACTCATGTATCTGACATCTAGTAGACCAGACATAGTGCAAGCTGTATGTTATTGTGCAAGATATCAAGCAATACCGACTGAAAAACACCTTAAAGTGGTTAAAAGGATCTTTCGATACTTAAGAGGTACCATTCACATGGGACTCTGGTATCCGAAGGCACTGGCTTTGAACTAACAGCTTTTTTAGATGCCGATCATGCCAGTTGCGTTGATACTCACAAAAGCACTTCTGGAGGAACACAGTTCCTAGGTGATAAGCTAGACTGTACTGCAATGTCATCCGCAGAGGCTGAATACGTGGCGTTATCTGCAAGTTGTGCTCAAGTAA
Source organism: Tanacetum coccineum (assembly GCA_026074375.1). Lineage (NCBI taxonomy): Eukaryota > Viridiplantae > Streptophyta > Magnoliopsida > Asterales > Asteraceae > Tanacetum > Tanacetum coccineum. The sequence continues at coordinate 89,425 of BQNB010000297.1, forward strand.
TGTGGATGCGGACACAGCTTCAAGATTATGGCTTCAACTACAACAAAATACCGTTGTATTGCGACTCTCAGTCAGCCATAGCAATATCATGCAACCCCGTGCAGCACTCCCGTACCAAGCACATCCATACTCGGTATCATTTCATCAAAGAACAGGTTGAAAACGGTATAATTGAATTGTACTTTGTCAGAAAAAAAAAAAAAAAAAAGAAAAAAAAAAAAAGAAAATAAAAAACAAAAAAAGAAACTTGAATACCAATTGGCTGACATGTTTACTAAAGCCCTTCCCGAAGAAAGGTTTCAGTATCTCGTCAGACAAATTGGTATGAGATGTTTGACTCCAGCAGAACTGGAGGTTCTGACAAATGAATCTGCTTGATGCCTCATCAAACATCAACATGTACATATTTTTGAAAAAAGAAAAATACAACAATATAAAATTTCAAAAAGAAAATACAAAATCAAAAAAAAATCAGAAAATGTTTCAAAAAATATTCTTCTCGACATGTCTCTTGGAATCGATAACATTTACGTACCTAGAAATGTTGATTAATATCGACACGGGCATGTAAATGAAGTTCGAACAGGAGTTTCAAATGCTTTCAAAACATGTCATTTCTAATTTTTCTTGATGGCTTATGTGCAAATATCAGTACGTAACCCGGACTTCAAATAAAGGAAAGTTTATCTATAAAGATAACTTATCCTAACAACGAGAAATTCAACTTTTCTCGGTCTTGAGCTGTTCTTACCAGACATTTAAAGTTTTAAGCTCAAGAAAAAGGATAGTGTACGCATAAGTGCGCTTACCCTTAGAGTTGGAAGAGAAGTCTTCTAACATGATGTTTTTCAAAATGTTGAACACAATTTTTTCAAGAATTTCTCACTGACGATTAATAATCTTTCAAAATTATGTGTTCAACACTCCATCTTTCAAGGGGGAGTTTTTCGAAAAACAACATTTAATGAGTTTGGATACATCATCTCACGACCATTCTTATGTATTCAAACCATTCCCAAAAAGTCTCTTAATAACAACAAGATAATAATGACAATTCAATAAAAAGAAAGTTATAAGAATGACCTAAGTGTTCAACCATAATTTTATATTCATTTTACAACTTGGTATCATTGTTTAGGTGTCAAAACATATGTAAAAATTGTTTGGAGCAAGTTTATGTTCCATGTAATTCATGCTAAGTAAAAGATTTCCCCATGGTATTTCAAGACAAATTTTAATCACAAAGTATTTCAAAAACTAAGTGCATTAGTATTTAAAATAAGGGGAGAAATGTATTTAAAAATGTGATCTAGAAAATAATAAGTGATCTTATCGACTCAAAGTGCTGATACTCTTCGAAAAAGTTTTATGGTTAACGATATCATACCACTACAAATCTTATTTTCATGACGATTCCTGAATCTTAAGGTGGTAAGGTTAGGTATTTGTCCTATGATCCAACCAGAACCGGAGGGATCTACCCAAGGACACTCCATAGTTAGAAATAGCAGTCCTTAGATATGATTGGAGATGAATGTGTATAAGGGAAGAATGCCGACTAAGATTGAGCTAACACTGGAACAATCTTAACAAGGTGTTAGTAATGACGTCTTGGTAAGCATTGAAGGGGTTGAAGAATGAAAAAGAAATGTATGGATAAAGGGTAAAAAGAAAAAAGCCCTCCACATAACTTAGGCAGAAACCGGGTCAATACATATGCTGTCAGAATCACAATGTTGATTGCTAATATTAAAGACGACATCATGGACCCAGTGATGCAATGCACAATCCTTTCCCAGCCATTCGGGTTTCTCTCAAAAGAAACTTGTCTTATTTGTCACGGAGATACACACGACTTCTATTGACTTTCTCACTCCGAGATAGTTGATATTGAATAGGTGGCAGTCTGCTCCAGCCTGTTATTACTAAAACCAAAACGCACTAATCGAGTCTAGAGCCAAGAGATCAATAAAATAAATCTCATTAGGATACATTCCATTACGAACACTTGTTGAACACCAATAAGTTTACAAGCTGTTAACAAGAGTCATACGCATTATCCTTGTGATTGTGCCAGAACATCCGAGTGATACTTATGTACTCACAATGAAGATGGAAATCCTGCTTGAGCCAGCATCAAACAAGCTCTTGGTAGGTGACTTGCGAGATTCTATATGAATCAAACTTGTGTCAACTGGAAAGAAACGATGGTGCGATTGTCCCATAAATGAATTGACGACTTAATCAGAAAGATAGTAACTATCTGATTTACTCTTACCGTGTTGTCCTGCTTGAGACGTTCCGGTAAAGAGAACAAGCATCATGGCAAATCTAATACATCTGTGTTAGAAGATCCTACGCTTTGAGCTCTGGGTTGTGTCCCAGGAAGCACTTTGGTTTATAGCGAAGTCTTTAAGTTAGACTTTTCTTCAGCTTTCTTCTCATTCCATCTAATGCACGCTAATGTGCCCGCGTGTGAGCCATTCTTCCATCTTCGCATCTCGGACATATTCAAGTCCTAAGTTTAAGACCCCCTTATAGAAACTCTTGAGCTTTTGGCATGAGTGTGAGATTCCATTCATCCTATCCTCTTCACTTACCTTCAGTAATAGCGGGATCTTCTTGCATTGTTCATTAGTGTGGTGTTTAAACCTCGGATGTGTCTGCACCATTTGGTAAGTAACTTCTTCGTTACCATAGTGAATGGTAATCATTCCATCAAGCCGTATTGCATTAATCTTAACTTCTCTTAAAAATGGTTCGCCAAAAATAACATCGCCCATCCTTTCATCATGATAAGCGTCCATATCTTCTAAAACTGCAAAATCTGTTAAGATAGAAAAAGTTCCAACAAAGATAGGTATGTTCATTAAGGCTCCAACTACATTATTTCCCTTGTATTCCATTTTGTCCTTCATTATAGAGTTATGAAACTTTTTGGACATTACATTTATGTATAAGATATGGAAAATATAGCGTGTAAAAATTCAAAACCTATCATGCAAGAGAACTTCAAGTTGTAGGCATAATCAATACAGATCTTCTTATCATGGTCGCAATCACTAGAATATCCAAAAATTTTGCTAACCATTCTATTATCATTCCTAGCTCTAAATTCCATAATTACCTCACCTTCCTCAATAATGGGCATTAATCATCAACTTGATCTCTTCTAAGCTCTAATGGTACATTAAGATCATTTAGTTCTATGTAATCCTCAAAGAAAGGGTCTAATGATCTATTCAACACCAAAGTTTCTCCCATTAGCCTAGCTTCTAAATCAAGTTCCATTCTTTGTCTTAAGCTTAGCATGTAGACCCTCTTAATTAAACTACTAGCATGTTTAACCCTTTTGAAAATTATTTACTCTTCCCCAACTCTCAAAGTAATCTTTCTTTTAAAAACATCAATCTTAGCATGGGCAATGGACAAAAATGGTCTTCCGAGGATCATGGGCACCTTGATATCCTCGGGCATATCAAGAATTATAAAGTCTACGGGGAAAACAAATTTACCAATACCTACTAGCATGTTTTCAACAATTCCTTTTGGATATTTCACAGTCCTATTTTCTAATTCAACTGTCAACTTAGTGTGAGCTAATTCGCCTAATCCTAAGTTAAGGTAGGTCGAGAGAGGCAAAAAATTAATGCTAGCTCCTAAGTCAGCAAGGGCATTATCAAAGCAAACATTATTAATAAATCATAGTAAAGTGAAACTCCTTGGGTCTTTATCCTTTCTGGGTATGAAATTATTAATATGTGAAGCTTCAGAGTAAGCTTCGGAGAATTGTGGTCCATATGATCCCTTCTTTTCTTCATAGTAGTAACCATTCAAACGACTTGGAAACGAAATTGTCATTTGTTTTGTCTCGTACATCAATGTATGGTTCTGTCCAGTAGATACGACGTATTGGGATATCCAATACAGCGTATCGAGTATGAATCAGCTTCAATAGTAGTTGAGATCGACTTGACTTGGTCTCTCGGGTTTGTTTCAGTTGAGCTTGGTAGGCTTCCAAATACTCTTTCTTGCAGTACCTTTCTCATTTGACCGATTTGAATTTCTAAAGTCTTAATTGATGCTCCTTGGTCCAAAAAAAGCAAATGGGCAACATCTGACGTAGCTCTCGGATTTCTTTGATCAAATGGGAATTTTCTTCGTGTCTCTTTGCTGATTCACTCATGAATTTGCTCAGGGTATCTTCCATAGATTGCCTTCGCTCTTGGTACGAAGGATTTGCATTGTTTCTCTGATATACCCCACTTGAGTTTTGTGCTCTAAATCCCCCTCCTTGAAAAGGTCCACCAAATTGCGTGTAGTAAGCTTCTTCAAGAGTTTTTTCTTCCTCTTTGAGTGGGTAATCTTTGGTGTAATAGGGTCCTTTGCATTGTTCACATCCTACTTGAGCAGCATAAACTTTTTCATTTACCTTTTTGATTTCTCTTCAAAGATTGTTTCGTTGTCCTTGTATTGCTGCTAATCCATCAGAAGTTTTAGTACTTCTGACTCTTGATGTTCCATTGTACCTTTTTTGAGAGTATTCAGCCATTTCTTGGATGGCTATTTTTGTGTCAGCGGCAGTTTTTGATGGTATGGCACCTCTTAAATCAAGAATTTGTCGAGTTGGAACATCTAATCCATTATAGAACAAGACTACCTCATGCATCTATGTTAAATAGTGTTGATGACACTTCATCAATAGCTCTTTAAATCGTTCCTAGGCTTGATAGAGGTTTTCGTCAGGATATTGTTGAAAGTTGTTGATTTCCTCCATTTTCTTTACAGTACGAGCAGGTGGGCAATATTTGCTAAGAAACATAGTCTTCAGATCTTCCCAGATTTTAATCGAACTAGTTGGTTTGTTTCTTAGCCAATGACTTGCGGTTCCGGTTAAGGACATGGGGAAGGCTCTAAGCATCAATTGGTCTATAGTAATATTAGGACTATGAAATAAATCTACGATCTCAAGAACTTTCTCAATGTGTTCGTTCGCATCTTCATGATCCGAACCGCTAAAGGTGTTAGTACATAGTTCCTTGAGAAATTGGTCCTTTAGTTCAAAGTTATCTTTGTCTTCAATTTTGGGCCTAGCAACTCCCAATCCATAGTCAGCTCAGGTCTTGCTCATGTACGACTCCATAGTTTCCACCATTGTTTTTGCATCTTCTTCCGCCGAGTATTCTTGGTCAAAAAGTAAATTGAAATCAGGCAATCTCAATTCGTCAAGACTTAGTGTCTTGAAGTGTCTCCTAGATGATCAAAATTCTCGTTCAGGTTCTTTGTAAGGTGTGAATAGTTCGTTAGCTGAACTCCTTGTCATGCACTACCTGAAACAAGGGATAAACAATTAGTAGGATGGGCTCTTTTAGGATAGAAAATTTTTTAGCATAAAAATCAAATAGGAAAACCAAGATTCCTATTTCTGTTCTAAATGATCGATACATCGTATCCAATGGAAGTGGATACGCCGTATTAATCAGTTTGAATGAATACGCTGTATTGGTCAGAAAGTTCGATACGCCGTATCCGATGGAAGTGGCTACGCCGTATTCAGCTATCGACCAGAACAATGTATTAAGAAAAACAATTAAATATGCAAACAATTAAACACACATATATACAAGCAAACAATTAAAAACAAATATACAAAAATATACAGAATATACAAGAATATACACTAATCTAATTTACACTACTCCTAAGGGTTAGATCTAATCTAAAAACCAAAACATAAAAATAAAAATCAAGATTAATTTTCACTCCCCGGCAGCGGCGCCAAAAACTTGATGTGGTCGTTGTGTGGTATATATTTAAGATGTTTCAAGTTTTAAATTTATATTTTGCCGACTTAACCAAAAATGACACTTTAACATGCAGTGTACTCGATCGGTGTGTTATATTCTGTAATGTAGGGAGTCAAACACTTCGAAACGCGGTTAAATATCTTAATTATTTATATTTTGTTATCTAATATATGTTAAAACAAATCTAAGTTTTAAACCTATTCTAACCTAGGTTAGTTTCTAATCCTAATTCTAACAAGTAAAAGGAGGGGTTTCAGCCTGAGAGACTGGCACAGGTTGGTCGGTGACTACAATCAATTCAAGACGCTTTAACCCATGCAAGTTAATTAACAGAAGATAAAAAAGTGGTCGAGCCTTATATAAGAAAACTGTATTAACCATTATTAATCTGATTAGAACGTTGGTTTGTTTATTTAGTGCAATGATTTCTTCTCTCGAGGTGGCATATCATTCTTAAGACTTAGGCGGGACTTCTTCCTAAGACCTAGACACATTAATTCTATCATAATTAAAGCATCCACATAAAGCATCCTTATTTGCTGATTATAATCTATCTTAGGGATTAAAGCAATGGTGATCTTGTTAAACCCTAGCTCATAGAGACTTTACCCACTTACTACTTAATGGCAATTTATACACTAGTAGTCCACTTGTACAACTATCCAATGGAATCAGTACGTTATTTGTTGAATTATCTAGGTTTACCTTCTAGTCAACACGTTCAATAAACCATTGGCAATATCCAATTAACTAGTTAAGCCTGAAGCGTATCCTAGACACAGATTTAGAAGGACAATACTTTTGATCCGATGATTCTAGATGTATAAATCACTATATGTAGAGCTATCTCGGACTCTAGATTACTTGGTCCATATCACTAGATCCAGTTTAATGATAGGTCGCATACGAAAGCACGTAAACAAGTATAAATTGATAAACATAAACAAGCATACAACGATAAATTAAGAAATCAAGATAAACTACCAAACATTCAAATCTTCATAATAATGGCTAACACCGGAAGGTACTAGCCTTCAAACGTTATAATAAATATAAGAGCAATTATTTAGCCAAGGTAAACTAACCGAGTTAACGAATGATACCAAAAACTAAACTATTACTAAAGTATATGAAATTACACGTTGTCTCATATGGAATTGATAACGTTGCTTGACCTCTTCTGCTCTTTTTCTCCTCTGAAAATCAACTTTTGTGGTTTAGGTATCAAGAATATGATTTAGCACACCCAAAACTCATTTATGAGTTTTGTATTTATAGGGTCTAGAAGTCGGTTTTGATACAAAGCTACCAATGGGTTGATACGCGTAATTGGAAGTTTCTTGGAGTAGGGACCACGTTTGATATCTTCCAGAATATTCACATACTATATCTTCAATACGGCGTATTGACATCTTCTGGATACGACGTATTGATCTTCATTCCTTTGTGGTCTTTGGTGAGTGCAGGCATGGATACGCCGTATCTTCCTTGATGGATACGTCGTATTGGTCTTCAGAATAGTAATCTTCAAAATATCTTTATTTAAGCTCCAGAATGCGCGTTTTTGCTAATATTCACCAAGTACTCCATAATTACTGCAATTCTCAAGTATAAACGATTAAGTAACAATTCTTTGCAATAACTATACAAAATAGGTTAATAACATGGGATAAATGATGCTATAAAATAAACGTTATTTGATGTCATCAATGAGGTACTCCTTTCATTCGCTTCACCTTAGCAGGTGTGGAGGGTCCTTGAGTCTTGCTCATGTCTACATTGGGTTACATTAGAAGACTTCCAAGTTTGGAAGGATCCATCAAAAATCGTTTTAAGATCTTGTCAATGTGTGCATTTGAATTAAACTGATTAACCACCTTTATCTATTTCGGTAGATCTTGATTCTTAGAATGTATGCCACTTCACCTAAGTATTTTAAGGAAAAACACTTTCTAAGCCACGATTTTACATCTTGTAGCATTAAAATGTTGTTTCCCATAAGTAATATGTCATCGACATATAAGATTAGCAAAATGACGATACTTCCACTAGCTCTTATATATATACATGACTCATCGAGATTCTAAGTGAAACCATACTTTTTGATCTCCTCATAAAATCTTTTGTTCCAACTCCTAGATTCTTGCTTTAATCCATAAATGGATCTTTGAAGCTTGCATACTCGTCTGAGATGCTTAGGATTCACAAACCCCTCAGGTTTCACCATATAAACGTCTTAGTTTAGGTGACCATTTAAGAAAGCGATCTTGACATCCATTTGCCTAATCTCATAGTCATAAAATGCTGCTTTAGATATAAGAATCCTAATAGCTTTGATGTCTGCAACATGCGAGAAGGTTTCTTCATAGTCAACCCCGTAGGTTTGAGTGAAACCTTTTGCTACAAGCCGAGCTTTAGAGGTATGTATGTTTCCATCCATATCGGTCTTCTTCTTGAAGAGCCATTGGGGGGGGGGGGGGGGGGGGGGGGGGGGGGGGGGGGGGGGTCTCCCAAAAAATATTAAACTAGGAGAAGATCAACTAAGTTCCAGACTTGGTTGTCTTTCATGGATTGTGTTTCTACATTTATAGCTTCAAGCCATTTATTGGATTCAGGATCCGACAATGCAACTCGATAGTTAGTAGGTTCACCATGATCCTTAACTCATGTTCCTTGACTCATGTTCCTCAGCATCGACATAAAACCATATTGTTCAGGTGCTTGAGGTATCCTTGTGGATCTACGAATGAGATTTACATCACTTTGAGGTTCAACATCTTTATGTTCGACCTCAGGTTAATGTTCGCTAGTGTTCTCAGAAGGTTGTGCATCTTGCCTTTGAATTTCGTCAAAGTATACATCGCTCTCACTTGCTTCTTGTAAGATGATATTGTTCTCAAAAAAATCAGCATACCGAGCAACAAATGCTTTGGGTATCCTACGAAGATGCACTTGATAGATCTAGATTTAAGTTTGTTTGGCGTGTCTTGTTTAACGAGAGCCTCATAACCCCAGACCTTCAAGTAAGACAGATTTATGACTTTCTCGTGCCATATTTCATATGGTGTCTTATCAACCTTCTTGGTCAGAACCATATTAAGTATGCGTGCAGCAGACTCTAGAGTATAGCCCCAAAAGGACATTGTCAAAGTCGTTAGATTCATCATAGATCGAACCATGTCAAGCAAAGTTTGATTTCTCCTATCAGACTCACCATTATGTTGCGGCGTTTAGGGAGGGGTAAGTTGTGAGACAATCCCATGACTCTTTAGATGATCTAAGAACTCTTGACTTAAATACTTGCATCCTCGATCAAATCGAAGCGCTTTTATAGTCTTTCCGAGTTGATTTTCTACTTTGTTTTGGAATGTCTTGAACATTTCAAGGACTTCATGTTTATGTTTCATCAAGTAAACATAGCCATATCTGCTGAAGTCGCTAGTAAAAGTAACGTAGTAGTTAGCACCTTCTCTAGACGTGGTTCTAAATGGGCTACATACATCACTTTGTATAAGTCCAAGTAATTCAGTAGCCCTTTCACCTGCATAGGTGAAAGCTTTCCTGCCATCTTAACATATATATAAGATACACATATGTCAAAAGACTCATGATCATTCGACTTAAGAAGCCCATCATGTTGCAGCTTCCTTATGCATTTCTTGTTTATTTGGCCTAGACGACAATACCATAAAAAAGTAGAATCCAAGTTGCTCTTAGATTTCTTATTGCTACATTTGTAGTTAGAACGCTCTGTGGAAAACTAGAAGGAGGGGTTGAATACTTTTACCAATTAAAATTTTGATTTCAAAATTTCTTTATTGATTGTTTGGGTATGAGTTAGTATAATATATACACATAATTAAACATGTCATGCAAGACAAAAAGGTATGGATATGTGGCACAATTATTTATAGTGGTTCGGCTACAAGGTATCCTTCCTTACCCTACTCTACTCCCCGTGTCACCTACTCGAGAGTTCAAAATCACTAATCAATAAACTCCTTCAATCGGCAGAGAAGCCTCACAACGTCGCTTACTCTTTATTCTATGCTAAGCTAAACACCGAGTCCTATTACAAAAGAACCAATCCTTCGTCGCTTACCATTTTTCTGGTACTAAGCTAAATACCGTGTCCTAATCATGAAAGGAAAAACCCCACAACACTTAACCTAAATATAAATGCAAGGTTCTAACAAACATAGAACCGAGCTCACAGTATACACCCTAAATCCTATCTTCCTAATGACTATTTTTTCCATATACATTCTTGACACTTTACAATGATACATTTGAATGAATATGAAGAATGAATATGAAGAATGAAATGATGACTCAAGATCAGTAAAAGGATCTTCATGAGATGGGAGATACTTGCAACTGGCCAACCTTGAAGCTTGATCCAGTATGCATAAACCGTTAAATCTTCTCCTATTAAGAAAATCACCAAAAATCTAATATGATATGAAATATGATCTGAGATCAGATGTTAAAAGAATGCAAATGAAAAGTATATGAGAATATATGTTTAAAACATGAGAAATGGCTTGGTATTTATAGGCCTAAAACAGTACTGTAGCATGGTTCCGCCGGTTCCATCTACAGGATGGAACCGGCTGTTATACGCCTGATGACGTAATATCTAACAAATAACATCTGGTCATGAACCCTAACGCCACGAATACTATTATAACCTGGACGCCATTACGAATGGGCCATGAATCAACACCAAACCAGGACATCCAAGGCAAACGATACTTGCCATACGGGGAAGCCCATAACATATGGGCTATCCACGACAAGGATTTAGGCCCATGAGGTCCAACTGCGCACACAGCGGCGCAAGTGTATTATAACATCCGTTACTAACGAGTTTACGATCATGATAGGGGCCCACTAGTAATTAAAATAAACGGTGTGGGCCTCTTGGTTTTTTCACCAATTATGGGGACGGAAGCCAAATAGGGGTTTGGTTAGAATATAAGGGGCACTCTAGGCCTTCAACCAAGGTACGCTCTCACAACCCTAACTTTCATACTAAAACCCTAAAACCGATTACTTTACTACTCACCGCCGGTGATAATCGTGGGAGACAATCCACTGGTAATCCTTACCGGTGCTTGTTTTCCTTAGTGCGAGAGGTCTCAAACATCAAGACTCAATTGGTACAAGGAACTGGATCCTAATAGATCCGTATTACCCTTAAACCAGGATCTAATCAAGGATCGCCAACTTTTTGTATCAACATATTGGCGCCATCCGTGGGACCAGACACTAAGAACACTGCCAAAATCTAGAATGACAAAGCAAGGAAACTTTACCCAGCGGACTCCGCAGGCGAAGAAGCAGAGCGACCAAGCCTCTAAACAGGTCTCTAAGCAGGCCTCTGGAAGCACCAATGCGCCACATGATCTGGTCTTCCCTGCGACGGGACCACCCCTGGGGACAACCCAGACAACGCCGACATTACAAGCACGGAAGATCTACGCGTGTTCTTTCACCACCCCTCCTCAAACGGCGCTAGGGACGAATAGCACCGAGCCGCCACCCCCACCCATTCGAAACAAGGGCCCCGAGTTAGGGGCTGACAACCTCACACTGGAAGGGGTCGCGACTGAACGTGGGCGCCAGAGTGGAATGTCCGTATCTCAAAACTAGCGAGCCACTGGTCGCCCTCAAGCAAAGGAAACAAAAAAGAGATCAAGCCATAGCCTACAGGCCCGACTTAAAAACTTTGGTCCCGGAGACGAAGTATCTCCATATCGCGCCACCAAATACAGCAGATAAAGCTAGAACAGCCAAACACGCAGCAGACAGGTTCCAGAAAACAACGAACAAACGCATGCACAAAATGGAAAGGGAAAGCCAACATACGCGCCCTCATAATACCAACTCCGAAAAGAAACCGGGGGAAAGCGCCAACCAACACCGAAAGGAAAGGCGCAGATAGGATAACCGTTCGACCTCGCAGATTTTGGTAGAATCAGGAAAGCAAGTTTCGGGCACTCAACAGCTAACCTGCAGAACTTAAGCAAACAAAAAAGAGATCAAGCCAGAGCCTACAGGCCCGACTTAACTTCGGTCCGGAGGACGAAGTATCTCCACCGCGCCACCAAAAGGAAAGGCGCGGAAAGGATAACCGTCGGCCTCCAGTATTTGGTAGAATCGGAAAGCAAGTTTTGGGTACTCAAACAGCTACCTAGCAGAACTTGGACACTCATGAAAACAACGACCAGCGCATCAGCATCCGTGATAGGCTGGGCAATCGCAATGTTCACAGCAGGCTTGGACAAAGGCGCTCCCCGAGTGAAAGTCCACCAAGTTCGGACTCCGAGGACAGTCGGCACAAGCGCCGACGAGGACGCGGAAACGGGACACAGGAAATCAAAAAACAAATATCGTGGAGATGAAGACGAAGATATGTCCCGTCCATGGCGTCGTCAAAAGGTCGACGCATTTACGCGGCGCATTAGCGATTTCTCGGAGGATAAGAAAAGGCGCATGCCTGCTAATGTAAAAACTTATGATGGGACAGGTGATCCTGATGACCATCTAAAAATCTTCGAATCGGCGGCCACTATTGAAAACTGGCCACAACCCGTGTGGTGCCACATGTTCAATTCCACGTTAGTAGGAAACGCGCGGAACTGGTTCAGCAAACTACCACGCAGAAGCATTGATGGGTTTGAAGAGTTGCGGAGGGCATTCCGCTTAAATTTTACTCAAAGGAAGAAGTGTGCCAAGAACCCTGTCGAGCTTGCCAGGGTAAAACAGCGCCAAGGGGAGTCCACAAGCGCCTACGTAGAGCGCTATAAGGACGAATGCATACACGTCAAGGCGTGCCCCGAAATTCTCAAGATCTCAGGGTTTATGAATGGAATAAATAACCCAGAACTTATCAAAAGGTTGAATGATAGGGTTCCCCAAACCTTTGATGAGTTGATGAAACGCACAAGGTCCTTCATTCAAGGAGAAGCCGCCGCCGCGGACAGCAGAAAAGGCTACTCAAACAACAGGTCACAGGACCAGTCCAGGAGACAATCCAATGACTAGAGTAGCAGTCGCAACAACAGCTACCGCGGTCAGAGGGGCGGGCGGGGCAACGACAAGTACGCCCCACTGACAATGACCCCAAAGAAGATACTCGCAACAGAAGGTGCAAACTTCCTTATACCACCACCAATGCGCACTTCAGAAGAGCAACGCGTGGGGAACGGATACTGTGAGTACCGTAGGCAGAAGGGCCATACTACCAATGAGTGCGTCCAACTGCGCC
>BQNB010000297.1:106285-186148 GCA_026074375.1 Tanacetum coccineum
TAATAAAAATATTTCTATGACATTTTGAAAATATAAACGTCGATGTTTAACGTAGGATTCGTCGGTTCTTTGTAAACGTCGCGAAATTTACAAATGTAAGCCCTAATTCTCCCGGTTAGTCGTGAGTTCATATCTCAACATAAAAATGAAAATTATAATTAATACTCGAGGATAAAATAACGACCTGAAATTGACGGATTGTCACACTAGCACTCATCTGACTATTTAGCAGAATATTAAGACGTTTAGAAGAGTTGTGCTATTTTTCTACTTTAGCTTTCAATTCTTCTTTTTTTTCAGCTTTTGCCAATAGTTTCTTATGATATGTGAGCACATTAGTTTTGTCATCTAAATCAATTTTCATAAACCTAATCTTTTCCTTATACCAAAGTTGATTTTGTTGATGAGCAACTAATTGTGCTTCTACTTTCTTTAAAGCTTGAGTATATGCCTGAATTTCTATACTAGCATCACAAAGTTGTTCCCTCTGTTCATCATATAATTTTTTAAGTTTAGCATAAGATTCTTTACACTCTTTTGAACAAGAAGTTACCTCAGTGTCTAAGCCTTAATTCCTGTAATCCATCAAAGCATAGTTCTCTTGCTCTTCTTCTGAGTGACTGGTCCAATCAACACCATCTCCATCAAGAGTTACCAAAGCTTTAGGATCCTCTTGTTTTCTAAGTCTCCTTCCACTATCTTTAGCTTTGTACCTAGAGTATCCATCATCTCTCCTCCTACTATCTTGATTCCCCTTAGATCTGCATTCTCTAGCAAAATGCCCTGTCTTGTGACAATTGTAGCACTCGACTTTGGTCTTATCAAAGCCAACCGGTTCCTTGGCATCAAACTGCAGCTTTCTTCCTGTCTTTTTGTAGAACTTCTTCAGTCTCATGGAAATCATGGCCACCTGCCATTTTAAATCCATTTCTTCTAAATCAAACTCATCAAGCTGTTCCAAATCCTCATGATCCAATTGTGGACCACTGGATTAATTAGCGAAGAAGGAGTACCTGAGTTCATCAGTGTATGAAGAAGAGCCTTCCCTTTGGGGGTTATGGCCAGAAGAAGTAGAAGCACCATAAGCAGTACTAACTTCATTAGTACTGCTAGTGTTCTCAGAAACAAATGCCACATTCTGCGTGCTAGAAGATGATGCAGTAGAGCCTTTAACATCAGGCTCAAAGACTCTAAGATTATTATACAGATCATCAAAACTGAGACTGTCCACTCCTGGCTTGGTCCTTATGATTCAAGAAATTTAAGACCAGGCAGCAGGTAAAGATCTGAGGAACTTCTGATTAGCATCTTTAGTGGAGACGCCTGCACCATGAATCTCTAATTGACTCAGAAGACTCTGAAACCTGTCATATCCTTTGTGCAGCTCTTCTGAGTTTAATACAGAGAAGCCTTCAAACTGTTGCTTTAGAATATACTTCTGCATTTTCTTTGATTCATCATTGCCACCAAATCTAGATTTGATAGCTTCCCACATCTCTTTTGCATCAGTCATTTTGTGAAATTTAGCAAGATGATCTTCTGGTAAAGCCATAAGCAAGGTGGTCCTTGATTTTCTTTCTCTTTCTTTGGCTAAAATTTCTTATGCAGTCTTGGGAGGCAGAACCTTTATAACACCATTTGTATCTGTTGAGAAACTCATAGGACCATTGCCTCTTTGAATGACTTCCTATATAGGATAGTTTGTATGGGCCAAGTAATGTTCCATTTTCATGGCCCATATGTCATACTCTCCCTTCTTAAGAATAGGGAGTTTGATGGTTAAAATAGTGTGAGGGGCTTGTTGTGTAGGTGTTTGTGTTTGTGGTGGTGGTGGTGGTGGTGGAATATCATCTTCTGATCTTGCCATTGATTAGATCTGTAAGGTAGAGGTTTATAACTGGTGGGTTTTTGGTTCTTCTTACTCAGAGTTTCTCTACAAGCTCTGATACCACTTGTAGATCCCAATCTGAATAGATCTTTCTAGCCTGTTAAGGGTGGCAGCTAATCTGGATAGATCCAAACTAACTACAAGAGAAACAATGACTATGAACAATTATAAGTTATGCGAAAACTAACTTATATTGCTAAGAAGAACAATGAATAAAACTAAACTTTGATTTCTATTAATCTGCTAGGTTACAGATTACTAACTATGAATATTGATACTTGTGTTGTATTGTTGTTGTTCTTTTCTAACTAATGCCGTAGGGTTCCTTTTATACACCAAGGATAACCCTAAAGGGCTTACAAAACATGTGAGGAGATAATGCATATCTATTCCTAATTTAACTCATGCATATCTCCTAACAGCACTGACTATTATATGATGGCAACACTAACTTACTACTAACATCACTAACTATACTAGCAATACTAACAATGTACTGGCAGTACTAACTATACTCTAACAGTACTAAAGACTTGGTCTATTTTCTTCAATCTTTCTCAGCAGCACTAAATCTTCACTAGCAGCACCATTGTTGAACCAGCAACAGTAAGTTGTAAAGTCTTCTAAAACCCAACATAAGTATTGCAAAGAAACCATAAAGACAGATCCCTACAAGACATAGATTTTCAATCAAAAAGACTTTCATTGTGCATGAGAAAACAATGAGTCCTAGATCTTGTCTCCGGTGGAAACTGAAGGGTAGAATTTTCAAGACTGTTGGTCTTAGGTGGGGTCCTACTGGAAAGATATTCACATTTAGCACAACCAATGTTGACAGTGAATCCCCACATGGTTCCAATACATATATCACTCACCCTCATGAATGCAAACAAACTCTTGATTTAAGTGCAGGTACATCTATCAATGTTCAAAAGGAACAAACTCTTGATTTGCGTGCAGGTCCTTCTATCAATAGAGACGGAATCAAGGCGTTGATAATAGAAAATGTGATAGCTGGGAGACCACGGTAACACGGGATAACTTTAATAAAAGCAAAAGACTTATCCGCGAGACCAAAGTTTTAGGGGATTCAATGTTTAACTAATTTTTTATTTTTTATCATTTTAATTTTCAAATTTCAATTTTTCTTTTAAGTTTTGTTTGTAAATATTTTTGATAAAACCAAATACAAAAATATAAAACCTATAAAACCAAATATAAAAATAGAAAATTTCAAAAAGCAAATACAAAATCAGAAAATCAAAAATTCCAAAAAGAATCTTCTCGACATGTCTTTTGGAATCGATAACATTTACGTACCTAGAAATGTCGATTAACATTGACACGGGTGTGTAAATGAAGTTCGAGCAAGAGTTCAAACGTTTCAAAACATGTCATTTTTAATTTTCTTAATGGCTTATGTATACATCAGTACATAACCCGACTTCAAATAAAGGAAAGTTTATCTATAAAGATAACTTATCCTACAACGAGAAAATTAACTTTTCTCGGTCTTGAGCAGTTCTTACAAGACATTCAAAGTTTTATGCTCAATAAATGGATAGTGTACGTATAAGTACGCTTATCCTTAGCATTAGAAGAGAAATCTTCTAACATATGGTTTTTCAAAAGTTGAACACAGTTTTTCAAGAATTTCTCAATGACAATTTAAAATCTTTTAAAAATGTGTGATCAACACTCTAACCCTCACAAACTTTTCAAAGACAACCATTTTCTAACAAATGTTATCACTTTTATAAATGGGTCAATTATTGAGGGGGAGTTTTTTTGAAATCTAAAGTTTAAATGTTTTTGGATACATCATTTCACGACAATTTTTATGTATTCAAAATATTACAAAAAGTCTCTTAATAACAACTCAATAATAATAATGACAAATTACATCAGAATAATTGTTATAAGATGATCTAGTGTCTGAGCATAATTTTTCAAGAATTCTTCAATGACATTCCATAATCTTTCAAAATTGTGTGCTCAACACTGTCTCAACCTCAATTTTATATTATTTTTACAACTTGGTATCATTTCCTTTGGTGTTAGTCATATATAGATATCAGACCTATATATGATGAAGAGCCAATTGCTGAGGTACAAACGACTGCTGAAATCAATGTATTTGCTATAGGACAACAACATGCTGAGCAACCTGAATTCACTAATGAAGGAGAGGTTGACCAGAATGTTGAACAATGTCATAACATACTTCTTTTGCTTGTTAAAACTTGCCATTTGTGTCATTTACGAGGTACGGCTCATCTTAAGAAGCAATTTTTAAGAGTTACCGTGAAGTAATTCGATTATTTGGTTTAAGTTGTCTTCCGTGTATCCGTTTAAAATAGATTGTTAAAAAAAAATTCAAAAAATTCAAAATTCCAAAAAAAAATTCGTGTAATTTTTGTTTACTTTTTAATTTCTTTATTTTTAGTGCATGCGCACTCGTTCTCAAACTCGTAATCGAAATCGTCGACAACAACAAATAACACCGATTAATGTTGAGGAACCCGAGTTTCAAATGGCCGACAATCGTACCTTGGCTCAGATGTTACAAGCTCCCATCGAGGGATACGAGAATGCAATTGTTGTTCCACCGATAAATGCAAACAATTTTGAGCTTAAACAAACTTTGATTAATCTTGTTCATAGTAATCAATTTACGGGTAAACAAGACCCTCATAATCATCTCTGATTTTTCAACAAGGTTACTTCTATGTTTAGACATCTTGAAGTTCCGAACACGTCGATTAAGCTTTTGCTTTTTCCTTTATCTCTCGAAGGTGAAACCCGGACTTGGCTAGATAAAGAACCACCTCGATCCGATTCTAACGTGGGATGATCTGTCCGAAATTCTAAACCAGTTTTTTTCCCACCTCGAAAACAACTTACCTTCTGAAATGAAATCACTACTTTCTACCAAAACCCGAATGAAACTTTCAAACGAAACGATGAGGAACGTTACAAAAGGACTTTCTTCATCAATGTCCTCATCATGGGTCCTCATAATTACATCAACTTGAATACGATTCTATAATTCATTGATTACCAACGATCACGATTCTTTAGATTACCGCCGCGGTTGGAAATTTTTTCTAGATAAAGATGCCTGCGTGGATGTTTAGCCATTATTAAGAGTAAATCCAAGAGTTCGTTATTTAAGAAAGGGACCAACCCCCTGCTTAACTAAGTCAGACACCACCACACCTATCATCATAACATAATGGCTTATAAACCCAACCAACTTAAAACTCCACCCCTGAATGCTCGTTCCAATAGAACACGGTGAGTACTATAAAGCTTCCTCTTTCTGTCTACTTCTACTCCTTCTAATTCTTTTGAATTTCCTACAACGTCTCTGCCTTCCTTGCAAAAAAAAGCAAGTACATTCTACGACCATGCGATAGATCCAATTAACAAAAGATACTATTCCTGCCAAAACAAAGAAAATCGTTACCAACTCTATCTCTCCACTCTCTCACTACCTCACAGCAGTCTGAGCGAAGTTTGCGCGTGTTCACATCATGTGGATCAAACCACTAATTTCAACCATATGTCTCCATTACAATCAAGAGAATTGAATATTCACATTTCTCATGGACATAAGCTGTCATGCAAAATTCTCCCAACAAGAAATCACCAGCGCCCCTGCCGTTACGCGAATAAACTCTCTATCCACCACCCCCTCCACACTCCACTAATCAGCTCGCTGGCGTCCGCGATTAGATTACTTCTTGTGTGGGCGATTAAAACTGCCATCACACATGAGGTGTAACCAATCACAAATGCGTTAAAAACCTTAACCACACTCGAAGGAAATCCAAAAGCCCACAAACATACATTCAAAAGGAACTACAAGTGATTAACATATTCATTGAGCGAGATGACAACATTCGTAAGAGATTCAAAAAAGTACACTAGTAACCCAAACATTACTAAATAACCCACAACAATCACATATTCTTCAAGTAACGATTATTCCTAAAGAGATGACGTTCAAATAAGACCTTCTTAGACAAACACATGGGAGAACATACATATGTGAGACACAATCATAATATATAGACAAAGTGGGGAGCTTATAAAAACTCCACGCAAGGTGTGTCCGCCACATAAAATAGTTCACAAACTCTATGCTAATAGTTTCTTAGAGAGGAGTCTATACTATATATCGTGATTTCTAAAGTTCTCAAAAAAATATAATCACATTACATCTATACTTTAACTGAACACGAGGACACATTAACAAGATATTAAGGACAGCAATTCTTAAGACTATGTTAACAAAATACGATTACACACACACTCATAGTCCTCTGAGACAACTTCAATTTTCACACACAAACGAAGTTTATTTGTTATATATAAAAAAAATTAAAAGAAGACACAGCAAAATATTATTAATTAAAAATAAGAATCGATTAAGAATCCCAAATTGTGAGGGAATAGGAAGGTAGAGAGAGAGAGAAGGTTCTATATAGAACAATCTACGGTTAAAAGTGAGTCTTACAACACTCACACATGAAATGAACATAAGTATATCCTCTACATATTTACTTACTCTCAAAAAGCACACTACGATGACATAAAAAAAAAAGATCTCTACACACTACTTCTAAAATATAACCCAAATAGCTATAATTCTATAAACTTAACTATAGTAAATTTTTATATACATCTGAGAGACGTAAAAAAGAGAAATAGAATATCTTCTATCCTCACAAAAAGAGAGAAGCTAGAAAATTGGTAGATTTTGTAAATTGTAGGTGGTAAGGTTAAAGAGGGGGAGAGTGGAATTTTGGTGTTTTGGAAGTTTTTGGGTTGGGTTAGTAGAGCCAATCAATGAGCCTATTGTTACTCAAAAGACCAAGACTAGTTTGCCTTACCCTTCAAGACTTGCAAAAGAAAAGATCCGTGAAAAGGATGATATCCTAGCTTCCAAGTTTATGGAAATTTTCTGTAATCTTCACTTTGAGCTAAGTTTTGCGGATGCTCTCATCCATAGGCCTAAATTTGCTCTAATGTTCAAAAAGATGCTTAATAACAAAGACAAGTTAATCGAATTAACCAAGACACCTTTGAATGAAAATTGTAATGCGGTTGTCCTCAAAAAGCTTCCGGAGAAGCTAGGTGACCCCAGTCGATTTCTTATCCCATGTGATTTTTCGGAGTTTGATAATTGCTTAGCCCTAGCCGATTTGGGTGCTAGCATTAATCTCATGCCTCTTTCTATTTGGAAAAAGCTTGGACTCCCGGGCCTAAATGATACAAAAATGGTGTTAGAATTAGCCGACCGAACAATTTCCAAACCAACCGGTGTAGCCGAGAATGTTTTTGTCAAGGTAGGAAAGTTCTACTTTTCGGCCGATTTTGTTGTTTTAGATTTCATAGCCGATCCTCGAGTACCGTTGATACTCGGGAGACCTTTTCTTAGGACGGCTCATGCTTTAATTGATGTGTATGAAGGAGAGATAACGCTTAGAAACGATGATCAATCTTTAACCCTTAAATGTGGTGATACGCCTTCTATTTCGTACAACAATCTCGAATCGTTGAAGAAAGTTGATCTTATTGATGTTACGTGTGAAGAATACTCACAAGAAGTTTTAGGATTTTCCGACGAAATTGCATATGGCAATCCTTCTCCCGGATACGATCTGATTGTTTCAAATTCTTCTCCGACTCTCACTCCTTTCGGGGATAGTGATTTTCTACTTTTGGAAGAAGCTGATACTTTTCTTGCTCTAGCCGATGATCCAACTTCACCGGAAGTTGATGAAGCTTATTATGACCCAAAGGGGGAAATTCTCCTTCTCGAATCTCTTCTCAATAGTGATCCTTCGCCGTTACTAAATCAAGGAAATTGCTTACCAAAAATCAGGAAAGAGCTTAAAGTTTGTAAATCCGCTGAATCTTCAATCGATGAACCTCCCGAGGTTGAACTTAAGGACTTACCACCTCATCTCGAATACGTATTTTTAGCAGATAACAACAAGTTGCCTGTCATAATTGCCAAAGATTTGAGTGATGATGAGAAGACCGCTCTCATAAAGGTTCTTAAATCCCGAAAGCAAGCCATTGCTTGGAAGCTCTCCGACATAAAGGGTATAAACCCGGAATTTTGTTCTCATAAAATTCTAATGGAAGACGACTATGAACCAGCGGTCCAACATCAGAGAAGGGTTAATCCAAAGATCCATGATGTCATTAAAAAAGAGGTTGAAAAACTTCTTGACGCTGGATTAATCTACCCAATCTCGGATAGTCCTTGGGTGAGCCCTGTGCATTGTGTACCAAAGAAAGGAGGAATGACCGTAGTAACCAATGATGAAAACGAATTGGTACCAACAAGACTTGTAACAGGATGGAGAGTATGTATAGATTATCGTAAGTTGAACGAAGCTACAAGAAAAGACCATTTCCCTTTGCCGTTCATGGATCAAATGCTTGAGAGACTCGCGGGAAATGAATTCTATTGTTTCCTCGACGGTTTCTCGGGTTATTTCCAAATTCCAATTGATCCAAAAGACCAAGAAAAGACCACATTCACCTGCCCATACGGAACGTTTGCTTACCGCCGCATGCCTTTTGGCTTATGCAATGCACCAGGCACGTTTCAGAGGTGTATGATGGCAATCTTCCATGACATGATTGAAAAGACAATGGAAGTCTTCATGGATGATTTCTTGGTTTTTGGAAATTCTTTTTCTACGTGCCTCACCAATCTAGATAAAATGCTTAAACGGTGTGAAGACACTAATTTAGCTCTAAATTAGGAAAAAAGCCATTTCATGGTTAAAGAAGGTATCGTATTAGGACATAAGATCTCGAAGAAAGGAATTGAAGTCGACAAAGCCAAGATCGATGTGATTTCTAAGCTACCTCACCCAACTACCGTCAAGGGTATTCGAAGTTTTCTCGGGCATGCTGGTTTTTACCGTAGATTCATCAAAGATTTTTCAAAGATTTCTCGACCCATGACCCACCTTCTTGAGAAAAACACCCCGTTTATCTTTTCAGAAGAATGCATTCAAGCCTTTCTAGCCTTTCAGACTCTAAAAAAGAAATTAACCGAAGCTCCAATTCTCATTGCTCCGAATTGGGATCAACCTTTTGAAATCATGTGCGACGCAAGTGATTATGCAATAGGTGCGGTTCTAGGGCAAAGGATTGTGAACCATTTTAGACCAATTCATTATGCAAGCAAGATGATGACAGAAGCAGAATCAAATTATACAACAACCAAAAAAGAGATGCTTGCGGTAGTTTACGCTTTTGAGAAGTTTCGATCATATCTTATCATGAACAAAAGTCTTGTTTACACGGACCACTCCGCATTGAAATACCTCTTCAACAAGAAAGATGCCAAAGAAAGATTGTGTTAGCCTCAAAATATTGAGTCGAACATGAAGTTCGTTCATTATGGTATTGTAAGTCGCGTTCAATTTAAATTAGTTTAATGTTGTATAGATATTATCGGGAATCGGGCTCGATAGTTAAACTAATATTGTATATGTTTCGGGTTTAATCCCAAGCAAAACCCGAGCCCGAGTCCTAGTTAAATATCCCACGCGTCACATTAAATGTGTAGGGATATATATATAGATATTTTCTCTAAGAAAATATCTATCTCTCTCATAATATCTAAAATATCTTTTCTTTTTTTTTCTCTCATCTCTCTCTCTTCTTTCTCTCTCCAAACCATAATCTTATTTCTAGTTCTTGGTTCGATCCGTGGTTCGGACTATGAAGTGAAAGTATAAATCAGGATTCCGACAATTGGTATCAGTCGCCTCGGGTGGGTTTCGTGGTTTTTGTTGTTGTGAGCTTATTAGCGCTTATTGATTTAACTTATTTTTATGTTTAAGTTTCTCTCGTCAAATTTTTAGTTAAAAGAATTTGGGCTCTATTACACGTTTTTTTTCTTCTTTCTTTCTTTCTTCTTTTGTTTTCAAGTTTGACATGATATAGTGGATTCGTTTTTCTTTTCTTTTTTTTGCCTCTTGGCTGCTACGAGAAGACACAAGGACGACTTCAACAACCGATCGAGTTATATTTGTCAAGGACCGAACGAGTCACAATCTTCCTCAACCGAACGAGTGAACACACTTCAACAACGATCGAGTTATATTTGTTAAGGACCGAACGAGTCACACTCTTCCTCAGCCGAACGAGTGAAAAATCTCAAGGACCGAACGAGTCATTTTTTAAGTAGAGCCGATCGAGTGGTACATCAAGGACCGAACAAGTAACAACTAGCATGAACCGAACGAATTCACACCTTTAACAACCGAACGAGTTTTCATCTTCAACAACCGATCGAGTAATTCTTCAGAGACCGAAATTAGTTTTCATCAAGTTAAGCCGAACTTGCAACTGACACTTGAGAAACCAATCGAGTGACTTCAACAAGTACCGAACGAGTTGCTTCCTTCATGACCCGAACGAGTAACATTCTCTTGGAGCCGAACGAGTGAAAGCTAGTAGGAACCGAACGAAAAAAAAACTTAAACATTTTAACAAATTTTTGGTTTTTCGGTTTCGTGTGACGGTAAACTACGGGAACTTTAAACTTATATCAATCGTGTTGTGACATCATATTCGATTTTAACGTTTTATATTTGGGTTTTTTTACCACAATAAACCGGTACGACCTCCGCAGATCAATTTCCTATCGGGTAATTTTATAAATCATCAAAGAAAGACAAAAGAAAAATGGAGGGAAATTTTGGTTATTAATTAACGCGTTTGCTTTAAATCGTAAATGTTAAGCTCATTCCGCGTAAGCTAAAAATAGCGTTCAATTAAACGCATCAAACAATTAATTGTTTTACATCAATCAAGTATTAAAATCATTATTTGGGAATAATTATGAATCCTTTTCATTTTATTTTTTATTAGTTACGAAAATTTGTTACTTTCGCGATAAATACTGTAGGCATACTCGAAACCACAAAATAATTCTACGCTTCAACAAATACCCACATTTATACCCAATACATAAAAAGTTACAAAAATATATCATGTATAACATATATATGCCGAAATTAGTGCAATGTATGCAAGGTTATATAGGAAAAATCTTACAACTTGGTCAATGTACATCCATCTTGCATTTAAACCTAGCATTCTTTGTTCCTTTGACCAACAACCTTCCTTAAGACCATGAAGTGTGTCTTTTGACCACTATTGCATCTTTATTGACTAGTCTTCCATATATAAACAAGTATGTAAGAAGTAAACACATAGATATGACACTTTACACTTAACTAGAAATCAAAAAACTTTTCCTTTTATGCACCCATCATCCCACGCCTCAACCCCCCCCCCCCCATAAACAACCATTACAAAATTTTTATACAACCTATCCACATCCATCCAAGATATTCAAAGGGTTTTTCCAAGCATTGAAAAAAAAAAAAATGATTACCTTTACAGTATTTAATCAAGAAATCAAGATTTGGTTTTTTCATTGGAACTAGGGTTATCTTGTATAATCTTAGGGTTTTAAAGTCTAACAAAGTTTAGCACTTATTTGTCATCATCCATCATCATCTCATTAAGTTATCTTAAGGGCCCTAACTTTTCATTTATTGATTATATGCATGATTGATGTTATATATAGTGAAATCACCATTGAGGAATATGTTTAACTTATAAACATTGGATTTTTCTGGACATATAGTTTTATGAGCTTATACACATGTTTGTATGGATGTAATAATAAAAGTATATAAATGGATACATTAAGTAATTTTTACAATCCTAATTTAAAGCTCAAAAAGTGTTAAACAATTAGGGTTAAAAAGATCACTGATATCGTTCAAGTAAAAGTATGATAAATAACATGTGTAATCTTGTTTATAATGAGCTTTAGTTAAGATATATGAACACAAAATAAAAGTCCATATGGAAGTAAAAGACATTCACACTTTGGTAAGGTTATAAAGTGTAAAATATAAAACAAGGTTAAAAAATAGACTTATAAAGTCACCTAAACTTCTTTCCCCAAAGTGTATAAAAACATACTTATTTATTTATGTATAAAAATAATACACTCTAATGATCCGAAAAAGTAAGAAACTTGTCAAACGATAAATAACGAAAAAGTTATGGTAAAACAATTATAACGATAAATAAACGAATTTTATAAAAAAAATTATAAAAATTATTCAAACAGCAAGTTAGATATTTTTAACAAATAATACATATTTTTTGGATTCCAAAATGATAAGAATCATAATTTTTCAATTAATAACGAACTGAGTTATGAATTTTTGCGAGTTTTACGACAATTAATACTTTAATAAAACTATTTACATAAAAGTTACTGGTCATAGAGACAGAAATTATATTTTTTGCAAACCTTATAAATTGATAGGATTTTCAATAACGAGAACGTCCTCGAAAGAATCGTTAAAAACGGAGCTATAACGAATAAAATACGACATTTACGGGTTTTACGACAACAAATACGATTTAAATAAAACTCATGTCTGATGTGAACAATAAAAGTTACTGTTCACTAGGGGGTCAAAATATGGAAAATGTCAAATTATGATAAATCGTCTTAATACAAAAATATGGGCATAAGAAACATTAAAATCGGGCTTAAAACGCGAAAGTTATGCTAGTTTTACTAAAACGGTAATTATAAACGTTTTAACTTATTAAACACAATTTTACCAAAACCATTAGTTGGTGATTGAGCTATAAGAAATAATATGTGGTCATCGAAAAACTATCATTACTAGGGAGTCATGATGAGGCCACTTCGGGGTGGCGTATCGACGGAGTTGCTGGATTTACGATTTAAAGTGTCCAGCTCCACTGCATACGTCCTACATGGACCTCTTATTATGATAGCCCGAACGATAGTATGATTGTACCTAACATAGACCTATATATGATGTTAGTTAATCGAAGTACATGGAACATATACGACTAATGATTTAATTTAGTTGCCATTCGATCTTTTACCGTGAACGCGTTATCTGCGATATTTTGGATTAACATAACCTAAGGTGAGTTCATAGCCCCACATTTTTACGATTTCAATGATTTATAACTATGGGGTGGAAACATGCTTTGTTTTATAAATTGGACGCAAGTATTGATTACATGTTTGCCTAAGTAGCGATAACCCAAGTTGAGCCCCTTATCATGAACTGTCAATTGCATAGATGTAGTTGTTAATTACATTTAAGTGAGCTCGAATATTATGGATAGATAGCAATTTAGGGAAACGTCCTCGCCTCTTTCGGTGATCTAGCTATCTCCGGAGAATGAAACGTATAGCCTGGCGAATTTGGGATTTTTCCTGGTTGAACTTCTAATCGGGCAAAATTGCAATACATTATTATCGCAAGAAAGATCGTACGAGCTTCAGTGTCATGAGCTTTAGGAAATGTTATCTGGTTTTGTGATGTCTGCATCTGTTGTTGCATTATCACGGGTAATAGTCCTGCAGGTCCTGCAGGTTATGATTTATCAAACTATGAATTCACGCACATTAATTTGACGTTTTAAAGCAATGTTTTTTAGGAGATCAATTTTAAGCATAAGTGCCAAGGATACATTGGTGATTTTTGTTTTTTGAAAGTCATGCTAAAGATAGTGGTTGTAATTGTTTTGGAAACTCGAGTGTTGTGAACCAGTAATCTTTTGTATAATAATATGGAACAAGTTAAAAGCTTCAAGGCTATTTTGTATCAAATATTTATTAAATCAATGTAGGGAGTTTTTAAAACCAACGTTTGGTCGTTCTATATATATCTTGTGTTATTGATCTATGAAGTAACACGCCCCGGACCCTTATTCCGCTGCGACCCAATTTGGGGGTATTATAGATTGGTATCAGAGCCAATGTTATAGAGAACCAGGTCAAATATTTTTGCTGGACTATAACCGTTTTTAAACATTGCATTCATACAAAGGGGTTTTTACGGGACACATACTAGTTGGTTGCATTAGTTAGTTTTACTAGATGCTTACAGAATGCATATACTTGTTCATATTATAGTACATACGGTACTAGAAGGGTATATCGTTTATTTATACAAAGAAGTAGTTTCATTCTTGCGCAAACTCACAATTATTTATATAAGGGTTATGTATATGAATAGAGGAACACTTCTTTAGGAAAGATAGTACGATAAGCTCGTAGGTCCTAAGCGCTACCTAAACATTAAGCTATCGAATATGATACCTTACCATCATTTATTTATGCCATGAGTGCATATTCATATTTACCATACCAGCCTTATATAATATATTTATATAAGTTAAGTTTTGCTCGTTGCAAGCAGTTATGTTTTCATTATTGACGGTTACCTACACGTCTGTTTATATTAATTTCGAGCCATGGAGATTCCAGTAAGCTTCTGATGAGGAGATAGAGGGACCAATAAAGGATCAGCCTCTATCTGCTGATGCCTCACCTACAGCCCTATCACCAGGCTACATTGCTGACTCTGATTCAGAAGAGGATAAGGAGGACCCTGAGGAGGATCCTGCTGACCATCCTGCTGACGGATGAGACAATTATAATAATGAGTCATTTGTTGATGACACGAAATGAGATGATTTTTAAAGGACAGGAGGAAGGAGGAGCATCTAGCTCCAGTCGACCCTCCTACTGTACCTACAGATGATCCTATCCCCTCAAGCTGAGAATACAAAGGCATTTGAGGACCGAGAGTCTGCTCTACACCACCCCAGCCTCTCCACTCCAATATCATCTTATCTTTTGAGACCAAATCCCGTGCAGTAACGTGTCTATTTAACACCATTACTCGATGATCACCTATCTGCTAAGGCAGTCATTACCGATTTACGCTGACACTACTTCATCATCCACCACCCACCAGAGAATATGATCCACGTAAAGATAAACATAAGAAGTCTAAGCATCTATAATCTTGAGAGCACCCTGGCCAAAGACAATAGATTGTCAGTGTACTCATTTGTATCCCACTAAACTTGTGTAATACTCGGTTGGTAGTGTTAATAAAAAGTTTGTACTCTTTTACTCAATGTAAAAATGATGGTATTAATATTAACTTACAGTTGTTTGTTAATCATGCTACTGTATGATATGGGAGGGGGGGTTGTGATTTATTTATGCCATGGGTTGCGTGTAATCTTATTCTATTTGCATAACGTGGTCTCACCTTACCTACTTGTTGGGATCACGAAGTGTCATGATTTTCCCCTGAATGAAACTTCATATACATTTTGTTCCCTGTGACTTTCAGGAAACAATGACAACTATTGAGCAAGGGATGAGTGTTGAGGAAATTGAGCGGGTTGTAGCCCAGCGAGTGGCTAATGCTATCGAGGCTATTGCCATTTATGAGACAAAAACCAACATGGCCCGTAAGTCAATAAGCCAGACCGAACAACAAGAATGCAAGGTAGCAGATAATGCTAACAACAAGAGAAAGTGGGAAGGTAACCACAATGGGCAATGTACTGTAAAGGGCGGGAATTGTAAGAAGGTTGGCCATATAACCCGGGAGTGTAGGAATCCTACTGCTGCTAGGAATTTACGAACTCACACCTGTTATGAGTGTGAGAGTCTGAGACACTTCAAGAGTAAGTGTCCAATAGTGAAGTTTCAGAAATATGCGAACAAAAAGATCAGCACTCTTTCCGAAAATGCCAAGGCTCATAACAAGAGGAAGTGCATAAACACTTCCAAGAACAAATCAAAACCAACAACAAGCCGAACAAGAGGCAAAATAATGGCAAAGATTACGCTGCAGGCCCGGGGAGAAGTAATATTATGGCGGCCAAGCCGTTGTAGTCCTAAAATGCTACGTATCATCATGATGGTCCATTGTGCGACCTGAAATGCCACAGGTGTAACCTAGTGGGCCATCTGTTCAGTAACGTAAAGAGACACGGGAATATCAAGCACTACAGGATGGATTTGCCCATAGACGAAAGAACCAAAGTCATAAAAACACAAATTGGAGGTACGGAGCACATGGAAGTAGTGCATACCCTTAAGAGGAGAAGGAAACCGAATCAATGACCCCTAACAACATTAAAGAAGAGATCAAGGCTTAAAAGGAGAAAGTTTTGGTCTCAGCTTTGCTAATAAATCCTAAGTTGAGAACTATCTTAGACTTATCTCCTATAGATTCTTTGTTGTATTTCCATAAATTTTAGATGTACGAAGGATTTTAAATTCTCCATAAATTATCATATTATAGAAATTTCATCAATTATAACTTAGGTTCCTTACTTACCTTACGAACTACTTCTCATCCAATATCAATAAATATAACGCTATTTGACAAAAATGAGCCAATGCATCGTTAATCCTCAATTAAACATGACCTGATCCAACTAATTAGAATTCAGGAATGGACCATGCCGTGACGATATAGTTACTCTAAAAACCTCTTGTTAAAGAAACAATTTTCTACTTATATCATGTTTTTGTGTGCGTATTCATAGAACGCGTTTACTTTTGGAAATCGAATTAGTAACCCTATCAACTAAGCTTACTATAAAGTTGGCATCATCTTATACCAAATCCTAAGCCGAGAAGCCAAACACATCTACAAGTCGTCCTATGACAATTTTTTTCGCATCGAATTTGCTCGCCATTAGAGAATTTACTAAATCACCCATTCAACATAGATTTAATGCCCGTAGAACTTGGTAGTTTCGATGCGATAATCAGTACGGATTGGTTGGCAAAGTACCAAGCGATCATTGTGTGTGCCGAGAAGATTGTTCGCATCCCCTAGAGAAATGAAACCTTAATCATACACGGTGATGGAAGTAACCAGGGAAATGTGACACGATTAAACATCATTTCGTGCACTAAAACGCAGAAGTACAAAAAAAAAGAAGGACTTCCTATCTTTTTGGCATATGTCACTGCAAAGGAGGTTGAAGACAAGTCAGAGAAGAAGCAACTTGAGGACGTACCGATAGTTAAAGATTTTCTTTATGTATTTCCTGAGGACTTGTCGGGTCTTCCTCCGACTCGACAAGTGGAGTTTCAAATTGATTTGGTACCTGGTGCTGCACCTGTAGCACGGGTACCTTATCGATTGGCGCCTTTCGAAATGAAAGAGTTATCTGAGCAACTGAAAGAGCTATCCAAAAAAGGCTTTATAAGACCCAGTTCCTCACCTTGGGGAGCTCCGGTCTTGTTTGTCAAGAAGAAGGATGGATCATTCCGGATGTGCATTGACTATCGGGAATTAAACAAACTGACAGTGAAGAACCGTTATCCACTCCCCAGAATTGATGATTTATTTGATCAGCTTCAAGGGTCGAGTGTCTACTCAAAAATCGACCTAAGGTCAGGTTATCACCAATTGAGGGTTCGAGAAGAAGACATTCCGAAGACTGCCTTCAAAACTCGTTACGACCATTACGAATTTCAAGTTATGCCATTTGGTTTGACAAACGCACCTGCCGTATTCATGGACCTTATGAATCGGGTATGCAAATCATATCTGGATAAATTCGTGATTGTCTTTATTGACGATATTCTGATATATTCAAAGAACCAACAAGAACACAAAGAGCACCTTAAGCTAATCTTAGAGTTTCTTAAGAAAGATGAGTTGTATGCCAAATTTTCCAAGTGTAAATTTTGGATTCCCAAAGTACAGTTCCTTGGTCATGTAATCGATAGTGAAGGAATTCATGTGGATCCAGCCAAGATTGAATCCATTAAAGATTGGACATCTCCTAAGTCACCAACGGAGATTCGTCAATTTTTAGGTCTTGTTGGGTATTATCGAAGATTCATTGAAGGGTTTTCAAAGATCGCCAAACCAATATAAGTTCACCAGAAAGAAGTCAAAGTTTGAGTGGGGCGATAAACAAGAAGCAGCTTTTCAACTGTTGAAGCAAAAGTTGTGCAGTGCACCAACCCTTGCATTACCTGAAGGAAGCGAAGATTTCATCGCATACTTTGACGCTTCAAAGAAGGGTTTGGGCGCTGTGTTGATGCAAAGAGAAAAGGTGATTTCTTATGCATCACACCAGTTAAAAATTCATGAGAAGAACAATACGACTCATGATTTGGAACTTGGAGCAGTAGTGTTCGGTCTCAAGATTTGGAGGCACTATCTATACGGAACCAAGTGTACAGTGTTCACTGATCATAAGAGCTTACAACACAGAATTCTTGATCCAAGGAACTAAACATGAGACAAATGCCCGATGGTAGAGTATGCTTAGTGATTACGATTGTGATATTCGTTATCACCCGGGGAAAGCCAATGTTGTTGCTGATGCTTTGAGCAGGAAAGAACGAGAACCACCGTTTAGAGTTCGAGCCTTAGTTATGACTATTAGTTTGGATCTTCCTAAACAAATCTTGAAGGCTTAGACTGAAGCACGGAAACCAGAGAACATCAAGGATGAAGATGTTGGTGGAATGCTGGTTGAAAACGCTAAATATCCAGAGGCGATTAGGACGGAAAAGTTGGAACCCCGTACGGATGGAACCCTATGCCTCAATGGCAGAAGTTGGCTACCTTGTTATGGAGATTTACGGACTGTAATCATGCATGAGTCCCACAAAACTCTATACATCCAGGTTCTGACAAAATGTACCAAGATATGAAGAAGCCATATTGGTGGCCCAATATGAAAGCCGATATTGCCACCTATGTTAGCAAGTGTTTGACCTGTGCTAAGGTCAAGGCTGAACATCAAAGGCCATCAGGTTTGTTGGTACAACCTAAGATACCTGAATGGAAGTGGGACAACATCACCATGGATTTTGTTACTAAGCTTCCTAAGTCGTCGCAAGGCTACGACACCATTTGGGTGATCGTTGACCGACTCACTAAGTCTGCAATCTTCACACCGATGAAAGAGACTGATCCTTTAGATAAACTTGCAAGAATGTACCTGAAGGAGGTGGTCACGAGACATGGAATACCTGTTTCAATCATTGGTGATCGCGACCCGAGATTCGCATCAAATTTTTGGAGGTCACTTGAGAACGCTTTGGGTACTAATTTGGATATGAGTACCGCGTACCATCCACAAACAGACAGACAAAGCGAGAGGACCATTCAAACTCTCGAGATGATACTGCGTGCTTTGCATCGATTTTGGAAAGGGTTGGGTTAACCATTTGCCATTAGTCGAGTTTTCATACAACAATAGCTATCACGCTAGCATCAAGGCCGCACCATTCGAAGCACTTTATGGTCGAAAGTGTCATTCACCTATTTGTTGGACTAAAGTTGGAGAAGCTCAAAACCCGGGGCTAGAGACTAATTCCAAGAACCACTAAGAAAATCATCCAGATCAAGCAAAGGATGAAGCCGCTCGTGATCGACAGAAGAGTTACGCTGACTTGAAGGTAAACCAATGGAATCAAGTCCGAGGATAAAGTTAGGCTTAAAAGTTCACTTGGAAAGGGGTCGTAGACGTTTGGCAAACGGGGAGTTAAACCTAGGAATGTTGGACCTTTCAGTGTTAGAATAGGTTGAGAGAGGTTGCCTATTAGCTTGAACTTCAGAAGAGTTGAGTCATGGGGGGATAGGTAGGGGAAGTTCATAATACGTTTCATGTATCTAATCTGAAAAAGTGTCATGCCGACGAACCATTAGCCGTTTCGTTGGATGGACTTCATCTTGATGACAAGCTTCATTTTGTTGAGGAACCATTAGAAATAGTGGGTCGTGAAGTTAAACGGTTGAAGCGAAGCCGAATCCCATTAGTCAAGGTTCGATGGAACTCCAAGAGAGGTCCTGAGTTCACGTGGGAACGTGAAGACCAATTCAAGAAGAAATATCCACACCTCTTCACCAAGACCACATCGTCGTCAAGTGCTGCATCGTGAGCCTTGAGGACAAGGCTCGTTTAACGGGGGAAGTCTATAACACCCTGTGTTTTCAAGTCATTGACGACATCGATAAATCCACAATGTACCTTTTGTATTGTACGCGTTTGCTTTAAATCGTAAATGTTAAGCTAAATCGCGTAAGCTAAAAATTAGCGTTCAATGTAAACGGGCATCAAACAATTAAGTGTTTACATCAATCAAGTATTAAATAATTATTTTGAGAATAATTATGATCCTTGTTCATTTTATTTTTATTAGTTACGTAAATTTGTTACGTTTCGCGATAAAGTACGTTTAGGCATACCCGGAACCACAAAAATAATTCTACGCTTCAACAAATACCCACATTTATACCCAATACATAAAAAGTTACAAAAATATATCATGTATAACATATATATGCCGAAATTAGTGCAATGTATGCAAGGTTATATAGGAAAAATCTTACAACTTGGTCAATGTACATCCATCTTGCATTTAAACCTAGCCATTCTTTGTTCCCTTGACCAACATCCTTCCTTAAGACCATGAAGTGTGTCTTTGACCACTATTGCATCTTTATTGACTAGTCTTCCATATATAAGCAAGTATGTAAGAAGTAAACACATAGATATGACACTTTACACTTAACTAGAAAATCAAAAACTCTTCCTTTTGTGCTCCCTCATCCCACGGCTCAACCCCCCCCCCTATAAACAATCCATACAAATTTTTATACATCTATACACATCCATTCTAAGATATTCTAAGGTGTTTCCAAGCATTGGATTACCTTTCAGTATTAAATCAGAAATCAAGATTGGGTTTTCATTGGAAACTAGGGTTTTTCTTGGGTATAATCATGGTTTAAAGTCTAAACAAGGTTTAGCACTTAGTTGTCATCATCCTAAAGGGGGTATATACATCATCTCATTAAGGTTTCTTAAGCCCTTTGACATTTTCATTATATGATTTAATAGCATATGTGATGTTTATGTAGTGAAAATCACCATAAGGATAGATTAACTTGTAAACATGATTTTTCTTAGAAATATAGTTTTAGACTTATACACATGTAGTAATGATGGTAATAAGAGTATAAATGGAGTACATAAGTATTTTACAATCTAATTAAGCTTAATAAGTGTTCATACAATTTAGGTTTTAAAAGATTACTGATATGTTTCCAAGTAAAAAGTATGATAAATAACCATGTAATCTTGTTTATGAGCCTTTTAGTTATGATATATAACCGACAAAAATGAAGTCATAAGGGAAGTAAAAGACTTGTACACTTTTAGTAAAGTTATAAAGTGTAAAATATAAAAACAAGGTTAAAAATAGACTTAATAAAATCACCCAAACTTTCTGTCCCAAAAGTGTATAAAAACATACTTAATTTATATTTTTATAAAATAATACGACTCCATGGAAAAAAAAAAAAAAAACTATTCGTAAAAGTAAGAAACTGTCAAACGATAAATAACGAAAAAAGTTATAGTAGAAACAATTATAAGACATAAATAAACGGATTTATAAAAGAATTTTTATAAAAATTATTCAAACAGCAAGTTGGATATTTTTAACAAATAATACATATTTTTAGGATTCCAAAATGATAAGAATCGTAATTTGTTAATTAATAACGAACGAGTTATGAATTTCGCGAGTTTACGACAATTAATACTTTTATAAAACTATGTTTATAAAAGTTACTGTTCATGACAGAAAGTTATATTTTTGCAAACCTTATAAATTGATAGGATTTTCAATAACGAGAACGTCCTCGAAAGAATCATTAAAAACGGAGCTATAACGAATAAAATACGACATTTACGGGTTTTACGACAACAAATACGATTTAAATAAAACTCACGTCTGATGTGAACAGTAAAAGTTACTGTTCACCAGAGGGTCAAAATATGGAAAATGTCAAATTTATGATAACGTTGTCTTAAACGAAAGAGGGCATAAGAAACGTCAAAATCGGGCTTAAAACGCGAAAGTTATGCTAGTTTTACTAAAACGGTAATTATAAACGTTTTAACTTATTAAACACAATTTTACCAAAACCATTAGTTGGTGATTGAACTATATAGAATTATATGTGGTTATCAAAGTACTATATTACTAGGGAGTTTCATAATGAGGCCTCTTCGGGGTGGCGTATCGACGAGTTGCTGGATTTACGATTTAAAGTGTCCTAGCTCCTCATACGTTCACTACAATAAATATGTTTTCACTCAAACAATTAGATGGTGATTAGCTAAATAGACTTATGCATGGTAGAGATTACTCAATGTGATTAGTACTTATACGACCTTAAATTAAATAGGTTGCATCTGACGATTTGCGTGACGCGTTATCTGTAATATTTGGATTATCTGAACTCAAGGTGAGTTCATAGCCCCACATTTTTACGATTTCAATGATTTATAACTATGGGGTGGAAACATGCTTTGTTTTATAAATTGGACGCAAGTGGATATTTTATATTGATTACATGTTTGCCTAAGTTGCGATAACCCAGTTAAGTCCCATGTCATGAACTGTCAATTGCATAGATGTAGTTGTTAATTACATTATGTGAGCGCGAATGTTATGAATAGATCTATTTGGGGAAACGACCTCCCCGTTCGGGTGACTAGCTATCACCAGGAACGAACGTATAACATGTCGAATTTAGGGATGTTTTCGGGTTGAACATCTAATCGGGCAGAAATTGCAATATATATTATTATTGCAAGAAAGATCGTCGAGCTTCAGTGTCATGAGCTTAGGAAAATGTAATCTGGTTTTGTGATGTCTGCATGTGTTGCATGATCACAGGAAAAGTCTTGCGGTCCTGCATATTATGATTTATCAAACCTATGAATTCACCAACATTATTGTTGACGTTTTAAAGCAATGTTTTTCAGGAGATCAGTAAGCAT
This sequence comes from Tanacetum coccineum, assembly GCA_026074375.1. Taxonomy (NCBI): domain Eukaryota; kingdom Viridiplantae; phylum Streptophyta; class Magnoliopsida; order Asterales; family Asteraceae; genus Tanacetum; species Tanacetum coccineum. The sequence goes on from BQNB010000297.1 coordinate 128,937, forward strand.
AAGGTGCCAAGGATACATTGGTGATTTTGTTTTGGGAAGTCATGCTAAAGATATGGTTGTATTATGTTTTGGGAAACTCATGTGTTGTGAACCAGTATCTTTGTAATAATAATAAGGAACAAGTTAAAGCTTCGGGCTATTTGTATCAAATATTTGTTAAATCCAATGTATCAGTTTTAAAACGACTTTTTGGTCGTTCTATATATATCTTGTGTTATTGATCTATGAAGTAACACGCCCTGGACCCTTATTCCGCTGCGACCCAATTTGGGGGTGTTACAATATAATCAACTTGATTTTTTAACAACACATTCTCATCATTCAACTTTAAGAACCTTGACTTCTAAGAGACATCACAAGCTATTTTCTCCTTTTTATGTTGCAATTTGAGTTTAAAATCAATGCTTTGAGCTTGTGATTTTAAAATCATTTTCAAGAATTTTGATTCTTTTGAGCAAATTAGCTTGGATCTCATTGGAGTCATTTGAAATTTTCTCAATTTCATTTTTTAAAAACTCATTTTTTTTGTTCATCAATAGAAATCAACACACAATCTCTGATTTCTCGAGTAAAAGATACTTCCAAAAGTTGATCGATTTCGTTTTGAAAAATATTGTCTTTTGATGATTTTTCCTCAACTGTTTGTTCCATTGATTCAAAAATATTTAACATTTCATGTACTTCTTCAATAAGTTTGTGTTGAAGTTCTCTTAAAGTCTTTGTCAAAGATTCTGACATCAGAATGACATCGAGTTTTATAAAACTCTCTTAAAGAATTTTGATTTTCAGACATGTATCTCATTTTTTTATCTTCTAAAAGAGTGACATCAGTTCGATTCCTTTATCCTATAATTGCTAAATATATTTTTAAAGATTTTTAACAATTTACTCTCTTTTGGCATTTTTAGAATTTATGAATCTGACATGACTTCATTTGACTCAGAACATACATTAGAAGTAGAAGAAAAATAAAAATATGTTTGTTCTGTAGAAGGTTCTTGTTGAGGAACAAATGTTTCATAATGAACATTTAATTTTCCATAATCCTGTTAAATCATTTTGTTTCTCATTTTCAATCGACTTTCTTTTGCATCTTCTAAAGTTTCCTCAATATCAGGTGAATTAATTTTTAATTTACTTCTTTGAAGCCTTTTAACATCATACATTTTTGGTTGTGCTTGACTCAAATGTTTTGATCTGTTCTTTACGCGTCTCAAGCTGCTTTTGTAGCAACTTTTTTTGCTTTTTAAGCTCATTGTTTAGTCTCTTTTGATTTTTAGCTTCTCTTTGCACATTGTATGCTAGGGTTTTAATATCTCCATACAAATCATGATCATTTGAAGCTTGTTCAACTTTTCCACTATTATTTTCCACATAAGGATCATCAAATATAATACTAGAATCAATTTGATCATCATTAGATATGTGAATAACAGTGTTAAGTTTCCATGATTCGTGTGATTATGAACACCGTTGGATATCATGCTATTTATGAAATCAATATACGAACCATTTACCTCATTGACAGCTTCTGAATTATACTTTGGCTCAGTCTCAGTTTTATCATCAACTGGTTGAATTCGTACCATCATGATTACTGCAGCAGTTAGCTCTTCCAATGTATCATCTCCATAAGCATTGTCGAGCATGAAATCATTTTCTTCATCATTGAGGTTGCCTCCAGCTTCATCTTTCATAGCGATGAACATTTGTTCCCTGAAATACTTTGCACCATGAACTTTTGGTTTTGAACAATCCTAAGCAAAATGGCCCTTAGCACGTTGTAACACTGAGCATTTGCCTTTTCTGGATTTTACTCAGTTCGTGGAATACGTTGAAAAATATGATTACTTTCATCATTATGAGTTAACCCATTTCCTACATTAAATGATTGATTCATGTTTTGTCTCCCTCCATTACCATTTTCACCATATCCTACATTCTTGGTTTGTATGTCAACTTTACCATCCTGAATCACAATTTGATTTCTTGTGTTTGATGAAGTACGAAGACGATTATTGGTAGGTGTAGAGAACTTATAGGTGATTGCTCGAGCTAATAACATCATTGCGGTTGTAAGCTTGTCTTCTTGAGCATCCTCTTGTAACTCCCATTGATAATATTCTTCATAATCAACAACTGATGAAGGATGTGTGACATAGTATGGTTGTGGTGAATGTGAATAAGAAGAACTTGCACGAGATTGTGAAAAGGAAGCATTTGAATGAGTAATGAAGGCTAATAGATCATGATTCCTAGTAGCTCTCTTTGCTTTGGATGCTTAAACATGTGGTTCGAATTGCACTAAGGAATCATATAACTGATCATATGAAACTGTATCTCCTGTTTGATTGTGACGAACCATGGTAACATATTTGATCCACTCAGGTTGCAAGCAATTAAGAAACTTGGTGTTGTTTGACACTGGAATAGGTCGACCATTATTATGATCCATAATATTACAAGTGTTGTTAATCTTTAATACACAGATTCTAGTGATTCTCCTTCCTTTGCTGCAAATTTATCAAACCCATCCATGAGCCATGAGTGTCTCACGTGATTAGTAATGTCAGAACCATACATCAACCTTTTAATTTGTTCCCACATTTCTTGAGCAGTTTTACACGCATCCACTTAATTGTAGACATCATTAGGTATTGCTTGAAAAAGATAATTCATTACTCTCACATCAGTAATGTATTGCTTCTTGTTTATCTCAGTCATTTTAGATAGTGGTTCAACTATCTACTGCGTAGTATTATCTGGATCAGGAATCATTGGCCTAACATAAGGTCCTTTTTCAATTGAACGCCACATTTGCTCCCCCTCTTCGAGCATATTATCTAGAAACCTTCTAAACCTACTCTCCCGTGGAATATAATTCCCTTTCTCAAGCATTGGAGGTCTTTCATTAGCTCCTGAATCAGCTAGAGTTTGTTGTTTGAAGCAGACATGTTGTATCGAATGATTACAATGCAAACTTGGATCGTTTTAAAGATAAAGTCTTGTAATCGTGAAATCAACGAGTAATAACAACTTTGTTTTGTATTACAACACTTTGAATGATGTAACCTTGAAGATACGAACCCTTGATTTGTTTTCAAAGTCTAAGTAACAAGAAGCTTTTATACGAAAGCTCAATTTTCAAACATTAGAAGTTACAAAACCTCTGGAACTATGTTACGAAACCCAAAGTCTGTGTTATGAATCCTATGAAACAGTGCTACAAAACCCAACGTCTGTGTTACAAAACTTCTAAAACAGTGTTACGAAACCCAAAATCTGTGTTACAAAACCTTTTACATTGAGATATGAAACCTTTCAATATGAAAACTGAATTACGAAACCTTCAATTAGGAAAGCTGTGTTACAAAACCTTTGTTTTCAAAACCAAGTCTTACAAAACCTGAATGGTATAAAACTATTTCAAAACTGTAATATGAAACCTCTGCTACGAAACCTTGGAAATACGATACCTCTAAAATACGAAACCTTTAGTTACGAAACCTTCAGTTATAAAACTGTGTTACGAAACATCTTATACAAAACATGTGTTTCGAAAGCTTGAAGTATGAAACCAAAACCAATCTTGATACGAAACCTCCAGTTACGAAACCACAAATATACAAAAGCTCCACAATTTACAAAACCAAACGGTTACCAAAAGCTCCAATATACGAAACCACCTTTCGTAAATTCCAATTTTCCCTTACTTTCGTAAATTCAAATAAACCTCCTACTTTCATAAATTCTTAGCTATGAAACTAATAGAAACCTATCAATTTGATTTTTAAGCAGTTTAGAGTGATAATATCAATGTTATCTTTTCAAATAGACTAAGTTCTATGTTACGAAAGCTATTGACATTTTTACGAAAGCTAAGCTGGTTTACGAAAGCTATGAAACACTTATATATGGCAGTTACCAAAAGCTCGACTAAGATAGGAAAGCTCAAAAACTGATTTACGAAAGTTATTTCCTGCCTAAAAACAGTTACCAAAACCTATTTTCTGACATACGAAAGCTATCAAATCCATATTTTTTAAACAAATTCAAATCTAATCCAGTATTTTCATAAAACTAGTTATTAAACCTACAATTTGATATTTACAAAAGTTATATTTTAGCGTTTTAAGATCAAAAACACATCAAATTGCAAATCTAACACTTAGCATCTACGAAACCTACAAATCTCTTTGTTACGAAACCTGATTGATCAAAAAATGAATTTGTTCACCTCGTTTTGATTCACGAAACGTGCACTAGATCTCTTTCGGCGATAGATACACTTGTTATATGTCATGTTTTCATAGTAGATATAATACGAAAGTTATAGGATTAGAGGAGAAGAGCTAGAGAGTATTTTTCATCATTTTCAATGTTTTCATTTCAAAAGGGAAAATAGAAATAGGAGGGAGAAGTGAATTACAAAATGTAAATAATTGTATAAATACCCCTCCTAGATGGGTATTTATACTTATTGCTATTCCTATTGTATTTTCTTAACTTTAGTCAAACCTTGGTCAACTTTGCTTAACTTTGACCAAGACAGACTTTATTACATTATAATTACTAATAAAACTATAAACTATAAAAAGACTATACAAAGACCAATTATTTTAATAATAAACACTTTTCTTGAACCTAACAGAAAGCCTACAAAGACGGAGCCTACAAGCTAGAAACACTCTCTGGCTCCCCAATTGATCAAACATGGAATGGTTTGAACCTTCATAAGTTTTGTTGGAAATCATTATCTAAAATAACCTAATATTACATGAATATTAAATGAGCTACGCAGCGGATCTAATTCATATAGAACTTATAATTAACATAAACAATAAACAAAAAACATACCGAATAGCAACCAAGCTACGTGAAGAACCAGAGACTTCTTCAAGTACACGCATGTGTGTAATACATGCTAAACCGAAACCCCTTCAAGTTACTAAAATAAGTAATCTCCACATGTTCATACACTACACGTCAAACAATACCACCCGAATGCTAGTTCCACGAACCAACGCTCAAGAATACGTCAAGTAGTCAAATAAACAATTTATCCCCAAGGGTTTTGTTATGTTCGATTCTACTAGGAGAAGAGGAGTAGAAGGAATCATTAATTAGGAGCTCTAGGATCCTCCTTATATAGTAGATGTATTTAGGGTTTACCTAAAATACATAACTTGTAGGAAAAGATAGCACAAAACCCAATCCAACCTCCCTTGGGCTTAGATTCGGTCGAGGTCAACAAAAACACCCCCTGGTGTTGACTTTTTGACTTTTCTGATATTTATGGTTAATTACATTTAATTACCCATTAATTAAAAAGTCTTACAGTTAATTATTCGTAAACGAACTAATTAGCGACCGTTAGTATTCTTTCGTTGGAATATTAATATACATAATAAATATACACTTATATTATTATATATACTAATCGAGTATTAATACATATATAATAAATATACACTTATATTATTATATATATACCAATAGAGTGATATCTATGTGTATAACGTATGTAAACCCTGTAGGCTCACGTATTCCTAGCTGTATAAATATCCGTATGACATGAGCACAAAACCAACAGCTCCCACTTGTGCATGTTATGGTCATATAATATAACATACTAACATTGACGAATAGTCTAGCAACATCATCAATGCTCCCAGAAATACATGAGTATATAGTTTTGGTAAACAACTCAGCCTTTAATGGTTTCAATTAGTCATATCCTTTCGTTTCAGATACAATATTAAATATGGATATGGATCAATAGTCATTCCATATTTTAACGATTCTGTTTCTCGCATCTGTATTGATCAAGATTACCAAATGTAAAAAGAATCATCTTAACTACACTTTGGATGTGGCCACGTACACATCTGATCAACCCAACAAGGGGCCCAATAAGTATCTAACTCTTAAACATGTGGAAGAACAAACTATATATTTTGACTACAAGTGTTCGTCATGTACTTCAAAACACTTTTGAAAATAACCCTTATAACTACCTTTTGACAGACTAGTTGTAGGCTTATAAATAAGAAATGCTATCCATAGATGCAAAACCTGCTTGCATCTCAAGTCTAAGGATAAACATAACTTTCACCATGTGTGTAATGTACCCAATAACGCCGATTCATAAAGTGATCTACACATGTGGGGTATCCAATATTCAACCTCATTGAATAACATATGAAGTTGGCAGAATCATCTTTACGTATTCTCCAGAATACAACCAACCACTCACATTTCTCTTATCTCAACAATATTCCCATATTGTTAACTAACAATGGACATAGTTTAGAATGCTACAAGTTATTCATGGATTTAAACATGCAAATATAGAACATAGTAGTATAAATGAAAATGATCATACCACGTATATCAATTCCATTATCCAAATACCAAATAAGACCAGTGCATGATGATCCTAGTTAAGTACTAATATCTTATCCGTAACAATCACAATTAGTAGTATGGCATAGGTTCCATGAACATATCAACTAGGTCATGATCTTATGGGACTTTGAGAATACTTATTTCAAAAATTCACAAATAGTAAAGTACTTTGAATAATGATGATTGTTATTTTGTACGTGTGCACTCACTTATAAGTATTGCTTATATGAGTCTAGTCATATTACTTTCCATAAGATGTATACGCACAACATCCTAATGAAAATAATCATCTCAACAGTTTTTCCAAACTGTAACGTATTCATATTCTTTTAATATGGTGTCATGCAACTATGCTTTAAACCAAGCATATGTAGCCAACAAAAACTTGCTTCTAAAAAATTGAGTATCATCTCCATTAAAATAAGCACTAGTGTATACGAACAACACTATGCTAAACCACCGTAAATTCTGAATACTTCTTTATTAATGTTTGGATATCTGATGCGTACGATATGGGTTAGTTTTAAATTTTTAACTCGGTATACCAAATTCTTAAGAAACACATACGAGCAAGTAAACTCGTCCATGGTAGCAAGAGATCGATTGGTAAGCCGGGATCGTTCGCGGGGATTTGGGTGTTTCATTTCGATAAAGATTTCAATGATAATAGTCCTAAGATGCAAACAAACAATGATGGAAGTAATTCGATAATAAAATAGATGTACTTGGTTGGATTCAATTTGGGAATGTGATTCGATATGATTGTGGCAAAGACTAACAAGTTGATTATAAGAATTGGACGGTATCCAATTTTTTTTTTAAACTGATGCCTTCTGATCTACACCTTTTAAAATATATAATATATAAATATAAATATAAGATATACTTATAATATATAATATATAAAGATAAGAGGGTAGGAATCAAAAAATCATAATTATAGTAATCCGGGAGTATAATTCCCGGGTCGTTATCCCCAACGAGGAATGCAATTGAAAGTTGCAAGTCGTTTTGAGAATCGATGTTTGAATGGTATAAGATTGATATTGGTTTTCTAAAACTACAAGAAAAATAAGGCAAAAACTTAAAAACACTTAAGGGAAGACAAATTTTAACTAAAAACGCAAAACAAGAATTCTAAACGGGGCCTAAAAACCCTAAATTAACAAAATTAAGTTCTAAATTGATCTTTTTGGTTTTTATAAGTCTTAAATAACTAAAAAGCTAGGGCAAAGGAAACTAGAACAAAAATGAAGGCGATTAGGGCTTAAAAACACTAAAAATGTGAACGGGAATCAATCTTGTTCTTTAAAAATTGAAATTTTGCCATTTTAACCCTACGAAAGCAAACCTATTTTTCCTAGGTTCTAAATGTTAAAAGAAAATTTTCTAAAAATGAATTATATTTTTTTTGTCTTTTTTATATTTTTTTATGGATTAAAAACGATTTTAATGAAATTAAATGTTTAAAAATGCTCAACTATTTATAAAAATTCTGAAAAAATTAACAAAAGTAAATTGAACAATGTAGAATCTAAGAAAAATAAACTCGGGAACTCAGCTTATCCAATAAGCTATGTAATAAGACAATAACTCCTAATAAGCTAAAAGAACTAAATCGAATATAAAAGATTAATGTTGTAATCTTAAAACGAAAAAGACCCCAGGGCACGTTGGTTGAGTGTGTGTGCTGTGAGGTTTATAAAAGGGTTGAGGAAGGTTGAGGTCGTGGGTTCGAGCCTTGCTCACCCACGATTTCCCTTCTTCCTTTTTTTTATTTTTCAAACTTTTAAAAAGCTAAATATTAACCTTTTTGTGAAAACAACTTTTCTAAAAACTATAAAATAAGCTGGAAATTAGCTTAAACTTTAACAGATTATGCTAAAAAAATATGGCTTTTACTTATACTAAGCTAGCTAGAAAACTTGATTAAGCTCAAAACAAAAACTAAATAAGCTACAACTATCCTAGAATTAACCTAATAAGCAAATGTGAACCAGAAATAAGCTAAAAGTACAGTCCATAAGCTGAAAAAATCCAATAAGCATTTTTTTAAAAACTGAAAACCAAACAGACAAATAGCTAACTTTGGGCTTATTTTTAACTAAGCATATGGAACCTTATGGCAATAAGCTCTATACCCTCTTAAAGCCTAGCCTAAAAGTTACTTGAAACTATAATCAAAAGATATTTTGAACATCAATTAAGCATTGAAAAAGCATGATGAAAAAGCTACTTGCTACTGTTTTTGATGTTTTGGGTTTTTTAATGAAAAGACTAAATTAAGCTAAACCTGACCCTATTAAGCTAAAGACAACTAAACAATAATCTACTAATCAAGATAAAGAAAAGATTAAGCAAAAGCTACAGGTAATAAGCTAAAAATCTCTAATAAGCACTTAATAAGAACTGCAAACCCAAACAGTCCCTAAGGTGACTTTGAGCTTATTTTCCTATAAGCTAATGGATCCTTATGGCTTATTGAACTTTACTAGCTTAAACTACAACCTATAAGCTATCTAAAACTGTTTTTAAAAATTATTTTGAAAATCAATTGATCAAAGAAAAAGCTTTTTGAAAACTGCTTATTAACTCTGTACATACTAAGTGAACTTATGGTTTTGAAAAGACAAATCTAACTAAACTAAAAATCATCCATTATTAATTTTCTAGTTTTTAAGCTAAAAACAGATAAGTAAAAGATCTTTTAAGCACAAATTAAGCTAAAGGAGATTGACAATGACCTAATATCTACTTGAAACTTGAAAATTAAGACCTAATAACTACATTAACCATCTGAAAATTTAGATTTAAAAAGGCTACTTACTCTTTTTTGCTAGTGATGCACTTTGCATAATGAATGACCAAGTCTTAATACTAACAAATGCAGGCCTAAGGACTAGATTAATACTCTTGCAAATCAATAAACTAAGATAAAAGAGAATAAAACTATAGCTAAAATAAACTAGAGCTTAATTTACACTATGACTTGAATTTATTTAAGCAGAGTCTATCAACTATTAACTAAATTGATTAAAAACAGATAAAAACCTTCAAAGACCTTAAAACTTGTATTCATAAACTCAAATTTAAAGTTTCACAATGATTTAAAAGACCACAAGGATATGACAGTACTAACTCAAGTTAGTACTGCCATAAGCCAAACACTCCTTTAAATCACTTAAACCCATTTTAAGCTTATGAATTTGAATTTTAAGACACAAAATTCAAATACCAGATGACTACAAGCTTACAACTCAACTAATAAGCATATTTAAACAACTAAATAAGACAGGACAATAAGCTATAGTATTATGCTATAAATTTTGGTTTTTTTTCACTGATTTTAAGACAAATTATAGAAAACTAATCATTAAGCACTATTAACATAAGACAACTATAATAAGCATAAGCAAGCTAAACTAACAAGAATAAGCAGACAAATAAGCAGTTTAAGCAATTATGTAGAGTTTAGCTAATTTATTTAAATGACAACAAAGGAAAACTGAAATTAAAAAGAGAAGTGTACCTTGCACCTCAGCTAAGGTAAGAGCTCACTTAGAGCTTAAATCAACAAGCTCTAGCTTGTTTAGAACAAGCTGGTGGGGTCCAATAAGCCCTTCCCGAATTGGCTTATCATCCTTATCTAAAGCTTAGGTAAATTTAGGGGGAGAATTTGTTTGAATAAAGCTCAGTTAAGCTTCTATGAGCTTAACTGAGTTAATAACTAGCTTATGAGTAGATTTGAGCTTATGAAATAGTAGATAAGAGCTTTTGGAATTTTAATAACATAATAAGCAAAAACATATTTTATAAAGTAAAGTAAGTATTTATTGATTTAATAGTTGATTACAATACTTGATAAAGAGATTACAAAGACAGAATTAAAATTACATTTAATTGAAAAAAAGCTAAAAAAAACTATATTAAGCTAGTGCTAAAAGCTGGAAAAAGAAGATTAAGCTAGATATCCATGTGAGTGAGGAAGGCCTTGTATTTATAGGCTTGAGAGAAGGATCTAGATCTCTGCACACGCTCCTCCTTGATCTCTAAATCTTGGCCCTTCAATTCTTGCAATCATTGGATCCTCATTCTCATCCGTAGGATCAAAGTGTGAGCACACAGATTGCCAGCGTGGCATTCCGTGTGTTAGAGGCTTTGTACTTCTTTAACAAAGGATTTAGTGTAAATTTTTATTCCTTGTGTGTTTATTTAGGATCCCGCGTGTCATTCCCTTTGTAAGCTTGACCAATCAGAGGCTTTGGTGACGTTTTCTTTTGCTGACATGATGCTTAGTACTCGAATCTTTATTCCACGTAGACAATTGGGATTTACCCTTTATTTTTAAGGATGGGTTAAACGGAGAAGATGGTGAATAGTAACAAACGGGTTTTCTCGCCTTTTTTTTATAACTTAGTTTAACCCAGGGGTGTGTTTGTTGACTTGGGCCCGGGTATAAAGAATTGGGCCACAGGTTTGGTTTGGGCTTGGTTATAAATGGTTTTGTTATAAAAGACTAACGATCGTTAGTCCTTTATTATTAAAAGGTTAATGGTGTTAGGGTTTTTTGGGACTTTTTGTGAATATGAGTTAACATTAAGGGTATTTTGGGTATTTTCAAGGGTTTTGGTCTTCTTGTGGTTGACTAATGTTGACCAAGGATTGACTATGTTGACCATTGATAGCAATCTTCCCGCTCTTTTGCACTCTTTCCATTCCCGTGTTCGTGTTTGTACGATTTTGACCGTTTTCTTGTGATTTTTGCACTATCCGTACCTACACATTACAAACAACAAAATATACAAATACAAGCATATTTTTGCACATTTTGATCATTTAAGGGCCATTTTGGATATAATAAGGATATGTGATTTCTCACATATCAAAATTCCCCAAACTAAGTGATTGCGTGTCCTCATGCAATATTATATGCTCTAAAACCAAATACCTCAAAAACTTCCCCAAACCAAATCTTTGAAAAGTAGCAAAGACTTTTGTGGGGAAAGTTAAGAAATCACAAGCTTTAAAACACCCCATTTTCCCTTTTTCAAAACTTTTTCCATTTTTATGATTTTTTTATAATTACCCAGAATATTCCAACTTTCGTTATTTCCATAACTGTTAGGGATCATAGAACAAGATGCATTTCGATCCGAGAATGCCCCAAAAAGGATAAATTCATCGTTCCTGACTTTTCACTTATCCAAACCAAGCTTAAAACGAAATTACAGTTAAATATCAGTAAAAATGCTAACACTACTCATATTTTCAATTTGTGAACTTTTCACTCCCGAAAATTATTATATCTTAGTTAATGTGCTATTTTGAATTTCAACCATGGATCAACGTTTTGAAAAATACTATGTTTCACGTTCCACCCGAGAATAATGAGTTTGAAGGCGAGATCATCCCATGTAGCGACTTTCGTCTCGGCACATCCCAACCTTGCGGCTAAGTGACCAGGATTTTGACACACCTCAGAGACTAGTATCGGGACTCACGGACCTTAGGTTTTAAAAACTCTTAGGTTTCCTAAATATACATTGCTTTAAAATAGAATAGTCAAAGTTCAAAAGCATATTTGAATTTAACAAAAAGAAATCTATTTATTAATTCAAACTTAATATTAAACATTTATGCAATTGTAACCCTCGACCTTTTAGAAGGTTGCAACATCGGTTGTGAGGCGACAAGATACAGCAAACTTTTATCAGTCTCGGATTTTTATTCTTACTTTGGGCTTTCTTAAGAAGACTACCACATCGGTAGTGAGCCGGCAAGAGGTAGTAAACTTTTATCAGCCCACAGTTTATATTTATTATATTTTTTTATCATTTTATCATCATTTTTTATTTTATATATATATAGAGAAGACTTCTTTTTGAAAAATTTAAGTATAAGTTTGAACTAAGACTAAAATTTTGCTATTAACTATAAAAATTGTTGATTTAAGTTTAATCTCCAAAAATAGCACGTATATTAGTCCGGTTAAGAGCTTATGGGAGAAAAAGCCACAAATTACATACATGGACTCTTAAGATTTCTAAATAATCATTGCTTAGCATCCTACTCATACTTAACTCTATCATTTTTTGTTCTTCGCGAATTTCCATGAAAGCTTAGCCTAAAAGTTAAGGAACAAGCTAGAGCTCAACCCGCTCGTTCGGGTCAAAATTTATTCTTATTTTACCCAGCAGGAAAGTCAACATTGTGACAAAACACTTATTTTATTTTATTTTTGAAAATTTTTAAAATTTTAATTTTTTTTGTGAAAACGGGGTACGTGAAAACAACAGCTGCAAGTATAATCAAATCGATAGATCCCCCCCATACTAGAATTAAACATTGTCCTCAATATTTTAAGAAGGGTCTCTACGTAAATCCTAAGCCGTTTATTAAGTATGCTTAAAGATAAATGTTAGTCGATAAGATTAGGATATTAGATTTCCCCAAACTAAATGATTGCGTAGGCTAGGAAGCTTGAGTGGACCGGGACAAAACACCGAACATGAGAGTCTTTAAAAAATTTTAGGTCAATCCTACAAAAAATCACAAGCACAAATAACAAGAAATTGAAAAAGTACAAGCCTCCTCACATTATAATAGAAATAAGAAAGAAAATAGAAGGATAAGCATGGGGTGCCTCCCACGAAGCGCTAGTTTAGGGTCACTAAGCTTGACCCAATCCCCGCATTTATTTGTCCTTGGGGAAGGTTTGGAGATCCAGGACAACCAATTGTAGAATGTCCCCTCCAAAGTAGTGCTTAATTCGATGATCGTTCACCTTGAAATTTGTTTCGGAGTTTTGGGATAACTCAACGGTGCCATATGGAAAGACTTGGGTAATGGTGAACGGTCCGGACCAACGGGATTTTAATTTGCCCAAGAACATCTTTAATATATAGTTAAAAAGTAGGACTTGATCACCGACGTTGAAAACGCGGTTTTTGATCTTTGAGTCATGGATCCTCTTTGTTTTCTCTTTATAGATCAAAGAGTTCTCATAGGCATGATTACAAAGTTAATTTAATTCATTGAGTTGAACTTTACGGTGATCACCCGCGGTCTCAAGGTTAAAGTTTGCATGCTTTAAGGCCTAGTAGGCTTTATACTCGAGCTCAATTGGTAGATGACATACCTTTTCGTACACGAGCTTGTATGGGGTACACCCAATAGGTGTTTTGTAAGCTGTACGAAAGTCCCAAAGTGCATCATCTAGTTTATCCGACCAAGAGGCACGGTTTTTGCCTACGGTCCTTTCAAGAATTCGTTTCAAGCCACGATTGGATACCTCAACTTGCCCACTAGTTTGTGGGTGATACGCGGTGGAGAGACGGTGAGTAACTCCATATTTAAGCATGACCTTTGCAAACTGGTCATTGCAAAAATGTGTTCCGCGATCACTTATGATAGCACGAGGGGCACCGAATCGGGCGAAGAGAGATTTAAGAAATTTGCAAACAACTCGGGCGTCGTTTGTGGGGAGTGCTTTCGCTTCAACCCATTTTGACAAATAGTCGACCGGCACGAGTATATATTTGGTCCCTCGTGAAGACGGGAACGACCCTATGAAATCGATGCCCCACACGTCAAAGATTTCACAAACTTGGAAGGAATTTTGAGGCATTTCATCACGCTACGAAATTTTTCCTTGACGCTGACAAGTGTCACATCAGGTGACCAAGTCATGGGCATCTCTGTAAATCGTGGGCCAATAAAATCCAGAGTGAAAAACTGACTCACATAAATTGGACTCCTTTTTATATATAAATAAGTATAAGCATATATAAATACACAACAAGGATCGGAATCCGCGAGACCAATTAAACCGGAAGCAGTATAGGGTGTCTCCGAGTCGTTATCTCCCAACGAGGCTAGAGATGGAAAATCGAAAGATGATTGATGAGTGGTGTTTGAATATGACAAGGAATGATAGGGCACTAATACTGATAAGCAAATGCACATAAAAATGAGCAAAGAAAATAAGCTGGAATAAGAATAAAAGCTGGAAATAGTAAAAACACTTAAAACTTTTACTCTAAGACACAAATAAGCTCAAATAAACTTAAGACAAATCAAATAAGCTAGACTATCTCTAAAATAAGCAACTTCAGCAAGCAAGTAAGCTAAAATAAGCAAGGAAACTCAGCAGTACTAGCAACAGTACTAGCAGTATTAACCAACAGTACTAACTTGGGGTTAGTACTGTTAGCTTTAAGTTAGTACTGCTAGCTTTAACAAAACACAATGAAACAAGAAATAAGCAAATAAGCTAAAACAGATATTTATCTAACCCTAATAAGCACTCAGTAATAAGAATAAGCAATTAGAATAAACTACAATGACAAATAAGCTAAAAAGCTACAAACTGATACACTATTGAAATTACTTTAAAAAGGAAAATAAGCTTAAATAAGCTTACTCCTAAAAACAGTACAGGAAAATGGTTTAATCTATTCTAAATAAAAACTAAGTAACTCTTAAATAAGCAGAAATAATAAGCTGATAAGCTAAAATGAACCACCAGTACCTAACAGTTTTAACTATCAGTACTAACTTAGAGTTAGTATTGCTAGCTTTAGGTTAGTACTGCTACCTTTGAGTCCAAGAAAATGAACCAGCAGTACTAACTTGGAGTTAGTACTGCTTGTTCTAAACACCCCTTAAAGTTTTCAAAAATCATTTTTCTTTTCATACTGATTAAAAACAGATTATCTTCCACATAACTCACAAATATTCGTCTCGTACCGGGGTTGTGGAGGGTAGTCGGAAAAATTTTGAGATTCATTGAAAGAGTTTGGATTTGGATTATAATCGAATGAATTTCCATCTCTTGAAGCGCAAAATGAACAAAATCCTCCTCTTAACGGGCCTTCACACCCACAACAAGTGACTGGCTTTCCATCACCATAAGTGCAATTTAAACAAGTTCCAAGTAGAAGATTAACACCACACTGCGAACATGTACATAGATAACAATAAAAGCCATCACATGGTTGTCCACACCCCGTACACTCACGTTGGTTAAATGACGTCATAAGAAAGAATTAAACAATATAGAGGATAAGAAGAAAGAATTAAACGGATAAGAGGTAACGAAGAATATTTTTGGGTTTTTGAAAATAATTCATAAGAAAAGGAATTAATTTTTTTTTTTTGGAAACCGAAAATTAAACGTGCACGGTAGCTCTCTAAATATACGTACAAGAAAGCGGAGGAGTTGGTAAGCGCGCGGCGCTATTTAGAATAACCCTTCTCCTTTTGGGTGATGTTGATCAAACCCGCCTTAAACTTTCCTTATAGCACGTAATCTAAAGGTGAGCCGTAACAACGATTAACAAATGGTTATTTTTATATTAAAATAAAAGAAATGGGAAGTGTACAAACATTCACAAATGGAAAAATAACTTCACGAGGTGCAAGGTTCTATTTCAAAAACACTAATCTTTCGAACGAACACGAAATCGTAACCACACTTCCCCGCAGCGGCGCCAAAACTTGTTACAAGTCTAAACACGCTATAACGTAAATATATATATATAAGGATTATTTCAAAAATAATAGTAAAGTAAGTAATTTTCCGTCGGTTCAAGAAATGAACTTTTAACCACAGTGTCTTTAAAACCTCAGGGTCGTTCTCCACCCTCGATGACGCGTGAATTGAAAATCGCGATAGTCGCCGTGATCGTGCGTTTTGAATGGTTCGAATAAGTTGATTTGATAATCTATTTCTACAATAAAATAATAATGCATATAAAAAATTTAAAACTAAGCACTTAAGCACAAAACTATTAACAGGACATAAGCAAAAGCGATATTTAAACCTAAATTAATTAAATTAAGTCCTAAAAGAGATGTTGGGTTTTTATAAGTCTTAAATAACTAAAAAAGCTTAGACAAAAAAGCTAGACTAAAAGCGAAGGTGATAAGGCTTAAACTTGAAAAACTGAACCGGATTCATCCCGTCGTTAAAATCGAAATTTTTGCAATTTCACTCTACAGAAGCAAATCTAATTTTCCTAGGTCAGAATGATAAAAGAAAATTTCTAAAAAAAGATTTATTTTTGACTTTTATTTATAAATAATATGAGATAAAAACAGTATTAATGAAAATATTAATTATTAAAAATAGTAAACAAATTTATAAAAATCTGAGAAAAAACGAAAAATACTTTGAGTAAATAAGGAAGCAAGAAAATAAAAACGGGTTACCACTATTGAAATAAAGCTGGTAAGAAGCTAAAAAAGCTGAAAAGGAAAAATGAAAAAACAAGGTTAAAACTTTTAACCAATCACCCTAAGACAGAAAAGTCCCAATGGGCGCAGTGGTTAATAGTGTGTGTTGAGTGCTTATAAAAGGGTGAGACTAGGTTGAGGTCTAGGGTTCGAGTCTTGCTCAGCCCCCGACTTCCTTGGTTTCCCCTTTTTTTTATTTTGCAAAAACCTAAAAAGCAAAGTTATAGAAAAGCTGAAAACTATAAATTTTAATAAAAAGCTACTATTTTTGAAATTCCTTAAATAAGCTAGAAATTCACCTGAATAGCCCAACAAAATTGTATAAAACTACTTTGAACTTAAACAATTAAGTAAGCCTAAATTAAACTATGTTAGCCGTAGTATTATTAAAGTGATGTCATTACATAATTCCCGAGGCCCTTGTATAAAGTAAAACGTCGTTTACGGGAATTTCATTTAAGCTATGAGCCTGTTGACGGCTCAAGCCCATTTGTATTTTGAACCGGCCCAACTCAAAGCCCACTAGAATAGTTTACTCCTTGTAACATTTAAAGCCCTCTCCAATGTGGAGAGGGTGTTGCCTTCCTTCATTTTTCTTTTGTGAAACAAGTAACCATTTTTCTTTGTTTTTTACTTTCTCTCTCTAAAATCTATTTTTCTTATTTTTGTGTTTGAGGTGATGAAATGATATCCTAACAAGTGGTATCAAGAGCCAAGGTTGGGTTAAGTGATTTGTTTGTGGTAACTTATTAGATTTTATTGTTTCGGCTTATTTTTTTGTTGTTTTTCTATTCGAATTTTTTTCCCATTATATCGTTCATTATAATTTTTTTGTACAAGAACCTTGTGGTTTAGTGCTTGTAATTCGTTGAGGTTGTTTGTGCAAATCGCAAGGTCGGAAAGAAGCAAAGAATCGAGCAACATACTAGTGAGGATCGAACGAGTTTGGATCGAACTAGCGACGTTCGAACGAGTGACTTCAACAAGGTTCGAACGAGTTTGGTTCGAACTAGCGAAAATCGAACGAGTGGTGTGTTTGGTTCGAACTAGGACGATCGATCAAGGACCATCGAACTAGCATTTCTTTAGCTTGCATCGAACGAGTGATATTTCTTGTGGATCGAACAAGGACCATCGAACGAGTGATATTTCTTGTGGATCGAACAAGCACATTCGAACTAGAGTCGATCGAACAAGCTCGATCGAACAAGCACGATCGAACAAGCACATTCGAACTAGAGTCGATCGAACAAGCACATTCGAACTAGAGTCGATCGAACAAGCTCGATCGAACAAGCACGATCGAACAAGCACATTCGAACTAGAGTCGATCGAACAAGCACATTCGAACTAGAGTCGATCGAACAAGCACATTCGAACTAGAGTCGATCGAACAAGCACAATCGAACAAGCATATTCGAACAAGCAGGATCGAACTAGCCAACCGAACGAATTTTTTTTAGAAAACTTGTGTGACGAAAAGGGTTTCAGAGTAAACAGCCAAACTTTTGATCCGTAAGTCGTTTTTAGGCCCGTGACCTCTCAAATCGAAGAGAAACACGAACGGATCACGCTGTAACCACCCTTTAGCTGTTAAGGAGATTTTTCGCAGCCGAAAAACATCGATTTCCATGAATTTATTGACCACTTTTGAGGATTTTTGGAATTTTTCGCCGCTGATCGAATCAAATCATTCACGGATATCTAGTGATTTCTTGTTATAATCCCGTTAATTCATTATCGTTTTGATCATAGACGATAACATCCGTGAACGTTAATTGATTCAATCCACAACAACAACAACGCACTTTACCCACTAAAATCCTTGTTTACATTCACATCACTTTTACAATGTCGACTCAACAAGACATTTATGCAGCCGGTTCTGAAAACCGCCCTCTTATGCTCAACAAAGAGAACTATGTTCCATGGTCATCACGTCTTCTTCGGTATGCTAAGAGTAGACCAAATGGAAAGTTAATCTACAACTCCATTATGAATGGTCCTTATGTCAGACGAATGATCCCTGAACCAGGTGATACAGATCGTGAAGTACCTGTTCCTGCAACGTTTCATGAACAAACCGATGATGAACCTCACAGTAGCAGAAATTTAAACAATAAGCAGATGATCAACGCTATTCAAGACCATTCTTCCGGTCTTCCTGAAGACATCTATGCCCGCTGTTGATAGTTGTGAAACTGCTCAGAAATCTGGGTTACGTGTGCCAACAAATGATGAAAGGTTCTGATATTGGAATTCAAGAGAAAAAGGCCTAAGTTGTTTAATGAATGGGAAAGGTTTTACTTCTACTGATAGAATCGATTGAGTCTTACTATCACCGTTTCTCATATTGATGAATGATTTTAAGAGAAAACCAACCCTTTCCTGAAAAGATAGCTAGTAATCTCAAGTTCCTAAACAACTTACAACCAGAATGGAGTCGGCACGTTACTATTGTTCATCAAACGAAGGACTTGCATACGACAGATTACACTCAGTTGTATGATTTCTTGAAGTACAATCAAAAGGAGGTTGATGATCAAAGAGCTGAACGACTTGCAAAAACACATGATCCGCTAGCACTCATGGCAAATTCCAACAATCCTTTCAACTATCCAGTGTTTCACCAAGATCAACCATCACCAAGTACCTACATGCAACAACCACAACCCATCAACAACAACCATAACCCACAACCATCATTCAACCAGAACTTCATGCACCAACCAATACCAAATCCCGAAGACATTACAGATCCCACAACCGCAATGAACATGGCACTCGCTCTAATGGCTAAGGCATTCAAACTAAACTACTTCAACGCCACCATCAACACACAAGAGAATTTCAACAACCTCGTAATCGGCAGATTGCTCAACCGGGAAAATAGGGGGGGGGGGGGGGGGGGGGGGGGGGGGGGGGGGGGAATGGGGGGGGAATGATATGTATGAACATGGTCAAGACAGACAGATGCGGATGTTGGAGCCAAATGTGGGAATTCATTAGACAGTATGCTGGGCAGAACGTTGGTATCAAAACCGGG
The DNA here is from genome assembly GCA_026074375.1 of Tanacetum coccineum. Classification (NCBI taxonomy): domain Eukaryota; kingdom Viridiplantae; phylum Streptophyta; class Magnoliopsida; order Asterales; family Asteraceae; genus Tanacetum; species Tanacetum coccineum. Next base: position 148,627 of record BQNB010000297.1, read on the forward strand.
TATAATGCCCAGTACAGAATGGGTCGGAATCAGGCTGTTCAAGATGCAGTTCAGAATCAGGGTGTTCAGAGGTTGGTACTCAGAATGGGCAAATGTTTGTTCAGGAATTTACTAATCAAAATCCAAATAGAAGTGGAAATGTTGTAGCAGCTCGGCTGAGGGAATGCGACTGGGAATAATGGTACTCAGATAAGGTGTATAACACGGCAGAGATGGGTCATCTTGCTAGGAAATGCACAGTCAGACCACGGAGAAGGGATGCTGCTTATCTTCAGACTCAGTTGTTGATTGCTCAAAAGGAAGAAGCAGGAATCCAACTGCAAGCTGAGGAGTTTGACTTGATGGCTGCTGCAGCAGATCTGGATGAGATTGAGGAAGTCAATGCAAACTGCATTTTGATGGCTAATCTGCAGCAAGCATCGACATCGGGTACTCAGACTGACAACGGCACCCCGTCTAGATTCCAGACGGGGATCAGCTGAGGTACACAACTATGACAATTGCTATGATAATGAGATATTTAATATGTTTACTCAAGAGGAGCAGTATACTGATCTACTCGAACCCATTCCTGAACCACACCAAAACCAACAGAAGATTGTAAGTGATTTCTTATTTCTCGCATGTGAAACAGGAGGGGGACAGTAGATCAACATCCTGCAACTGTTGAGGAAACACATGCTTACTTTGAATCATTATATAATAATTTGGCACTTGAAGTTGAAAAGGTCAACTCGGTCAATCGGAAAATGAAAGAAACAAATGCTGATTTGACCACTGAGCTTGCTAGATATAAAAGTCAAGAAAAATATGACAAACTTGAAAGATGTTATCAAAAGTCGGTTTATCAAGAACAATGTCTTACAAAAAAGATAAATGCTCTTCATTTAAGTTCCGGTAAACAAATAACGACTTTGAATGAGGAAATTTCAAATTTAAGTAAACAGCTTTCAACGGAAAAATCAACTGTTTCTTCTCTTCTTGAAGAAAAGAAAAAGTTGAAGTCTGATTTCAAAATACGCGAAGACGAGTCTTGATAAACAAATTTAACTTTGAGAAAAAGCATAAAGGAATTAAGATAATATTTTGGTTAAAACGGGTCCAACGATTCAAACGATGCACAGCTTCACCTAAGCCAGACTCGTTTTACCACACCGAACAGAAAATGGCTTTGGGTTATCAAAATCCTTTTTATCTCAAGCAAGCTCAGCGAAAACAACAAAGTTTGTACAATGGCAAAGTGTTACTTGAAAAGCATGATCCTCCTGTTGTGCATGATTCGGAAGAGACACTGCAACTTGCTCAAGAGAGTCGCCAAAAAATGAAACAATTGAACAAAGAAATAAAACCGGCAAACTACACAAATTATTCATCTTTCGGGGGTTTTTGTTTCTCAAACGGCCCAGTCACAAGAAGAGGTGTACTTATTAAATTCTTCCAAAACGACACTGTATTTTTTTTGTTTCTCAAACGCCAAGTCACAAAAGAGGTTACTTATTAAATACTTTCCCAAAACGGCCACCTGTATCAAAATCGATTCAATACCAAATGAAGAATTTTTGATGACACTAAACTAAGTGTTGCACGAAAATTTTAAATGAGGTAAAAAGCCCAGTGACTCTTCAACGTGTTGTCACACATATGAATGACTTTAGATACACACAAATGGACGTCCCAGTGCTCATCAAGAGATTCACAAAATTTTAAAAGAAGAAAATTGTTCCTATCATCAACAAGTGGATTCTAGACTTCAAAATTTTGAAATTCAATTTTGAAAGAAGCAAGCAAATTTTTTGTTTCAGACTTAAATCTCTTGCAAAAGAAGCTGATGAATCTCTAGCAAAGCACACACAATGGAATTGGAAATTGAGCGTTCTCATGAGAGCAGTTGTCAGTCAAGATATTATGTTTATTGTGCAAAATCCATCTGTTGTAGATTCATCAAATCTCCAACTGAGCTTGACCGTACGAAAGATCGTCTGAAAATTGTAATCAAATTAAAAAGGAGACTGAATAGCTGATACTTGGAATGATTGGTACAAAAAAGTGTGAAAGAATGCAAAGAGACAAAATTTCGTACGATAAAGCTTATATTGACATCAACAAAAAACGAACAGTTGCAAGCTCAGTTAGGAGAATCTTCAAGGTAGAGTGTGTGAACTCCAATGTGCATCAATACCCTAGATTCCTTTGTCTCAAAACTTTGAAAATAGAATGTAGAATTAAGAGTTCAGGTTTTCCGGAATTATGAAAAGGAAATTGCTCACCTTAAGACCCCATACAAAAACCTGTATTGACGCTATTTCCTGTGACACGTGCACAAACTAAATCAATAATTGACTCTTTGCAACACAAATTACATGATACGATCTATGAAAATGCTAAGCTTAGAGCCCAGTTATTTGATAAAGTTTCTGACCAAGTGGACACAACCAAAGGCACGAGTACGAATACTAAGTTTGCAAATCAAAAGGTTGATAAGACAAATGATTTGTCAAATCCAGTCACTTCATACTCGTACCCACATCTCAGAATTAAAAAAATGTGATGCCCCAGGAATGTTTTAGGATTTTCCTTTCAAGCCTTCTAGGAAGAAAAGTATGTACCTAACAAAGTTAGAGCAAGCGTTAGGACAAATCCGATCACTGTTTTCACAACCTCATGTCATCACTAAGAAAGATGTTAATTCTGACTCAAATGGTTTATCTTCTACAGGAGTAGACAACACTGCTAAGACCAGAAAGGCCACCAGCTAGGAGCAACAAAGAATGATAGGTCCTCTCTGTGTCTAAGAGTAGTTTCAACAAGAAATAAAGAGGTTTGAAGTTGAAGAACACCTAGGAATTTACTGCTTCTAAGAATAAAGAACATATGTCATCTGAATGTAAACACGTTAAGCTTGACTCAGAATGATCAATCTGCAGTTATTTAGTGCTATGTTTAAGCAATGTTTTATTCACTGCTAATCATGATGTATGTATGCTTTAATTATAATGTGAATGACATGAAATCTCGTGGCAAAGGAAACAAAAGGCAGAATGTTTCAAACACTGAAATCACAGAATAAAAAAGAAACAAAAGGCCATAGTTAAAAAGCCTAAGAAGTAGGGTCCAACGAAGACTTGCTTCACTAATCTAGTAAACCTAGAAGTTGCCTTAGGTGGTCACCAACTGGAAGCTTTTTTACATAAAAGAAAAATAATCGCATCCAGTGGACGTTTTGAGAGTCAACCTGACTGCTCTAATTGTAATAATGCATGTACTTCTAACCCTTCGGAACCTACAATCAAACAGTTTCCAAATTCCACTTCTTTTCTTGGCAGTTATCCAAAATTTGTTTAGGTGCTCGACTCGGGTGCCTCCAAGCATATGACCGGAAATCTTAAAGCTTCTCATTAATTTCGTTGGATGTTTTGGAACCGTTCGCTTTGAAATGATCATGTGCTGCAATTTTGAGGTTTCGTGAGCTTCAATGGGGAAATATTCTGATCACCAAGGTTTATTTCGTTGAGGGCTTGGGCATATATACTGTTTCTCGTTGGGCAGTTCTGTGATTCAGATTTAAGGTTGGCTTTCCAGAGGAACTCGTGTTTGTCAGAAATCTAGATGGTGTTGATTTGTTAAAAGGAAAACCGTTCACAACCTTTACTCCATCATCTCCATGAAATGGCCTCTGCATCCCCAATTGCCTCATGGCTCGAGCAACTTCTACCAAATCATAGGTTATGGCAATCAACGTTTATCCCACCTCAACGATGCCACCATAAATGTACCTTGCCAAAATGATCTTGTCCCGTTCTCCAAAATTCAAATATCATAAATGAACATCTTTGGTCCCACACAGTGAGCAAGGAAAAAGCAAAAGGGCGTCTTACCACCACAAACCAGTTCCAAATTCTAAGCGAAGGTTACAATCTACTTCATAAGGATTTGTTGGTCCAATGGTGATGTGGACCGATTACGCTCGTTACACTTGTACATTTTTCTCAGATCAAAAGATGAAGCTACCAGAAGTGATTAAAACCTTCTTTGGCCTGAAGCAATTTACTGTCCTTCGTTCAGTCACCTGTCACCATCATAAGAACCGATAACGCACAGAAAACAAAAATCAAAACCTTCAAGAATACTTTTGATAGTGTTTGGCATCTCTCACCAAGCCGTCTTCTGTCCAAAACACCTCAACAAATGGGTAGTGGGAACGAAGAAATCGGACGTTAGTTTGAGGCTGCTAGAACAATGTTGATTTTCTCTCGTGCACCGTTATTCTTAAGGGCTGAAGCGATTGCTACTAGCGTGCTACACTCAAAACCGCTCCATCATTCACCGTCGATTTAACAAAACTAAGGGGTAAGCTCATTAACGGCATAAAAAAAAGAAAACCGGATATCTTCTTTCTACATTATTCGGGGCTCTCTGTTATCCCAAGAATAACCGTGAAGATATTAGGAAGCTTGGTGCGAAAGGCGATATAGGCTTTTTCATTGGTTATTCTGCTAATTCCTGTGCTTACAGAGTATACAACCGAAGGACAAGGAATATCATAGAGACGATGAATGTCACATTTTATGAGCTTTCAGCAATGGCTTTTGAACAAAACAGTTTAAAACCCGGGCTTCAAAGCATGACTGTCTGGACAATCAGATCAGGACTCGACTTACCTTACTCCGTCAACAATAGCAACTCAAAAACCAACTGAAGGTGATTTGGATTTACTGTTCGAAGCTATATATAATGATTATCTTGGTGGTCAACCGACATCTGCTCACAAGAACTGCTTCGGCTGCCAAGCACCTCATTTCTTCAGACTCCCAACGGCAACTACAACAACATAGACACAACACCGACAACATATATTGCATCCTCTCAAGCTATAGACGGCCCCCGGGGGGGGGGGGGGGGGGGGGGGGGGGGGGGGACAACGGGGGGGGGGGGGGGGGGGGGGGGGGGGGGGGGGGGGGGGGGGGGGGGGGGGGGGGGGCGACCAGAAAAATACTCACAGGATGTTGACGAGCGTGAAAACAACAACATTTCACATCAACCCGCAACAATTGCTGAAAATGTTCAAATGCTATGTTCGATGCAAATTACGTTGTAAATCCCATTGCTATTCTATCCTCCAGGGATGTTGAATCATCATCCTCAAATATGTGAGCCATCGAACATGCATACGTTTTACCAACCATACCCTCATAATTTCAATAGACAAGGTTCACCCTCTGGAACAAGTGATCGGAGAACCCTCTCCGACCAGTTTTGAAAGGAACAACTGCGATCCGTGGTGACATGTGCAAGTACGCTTAACGTAAGCACTGTGGAACCCAAAATGTCAAAGAGGCTTATGACCGACCCTGCCGGATTGAAATCAATGCAAGAGGAGCTTCTTCATTCAAAAGGCGTGATGTATGGTGTTAGTTCCCTCTTCCGGATAACTTAATACCTCTTACTTGAAATGGTTATTCAAAACATGCATGATGAAGAGAACACGATAATCCAAACAAGATCTCGTCTGGTTGTGAGAGGGTATCGCCAAGAGGAAGGGATAGATTTTGAAGAATCCTTCGCTCCTGTTGCTAGGATGGAAGCTATCAGGATATTCTTGGCATATGCTGCACACAAATCGTTCATTGTATTTCAAATGGATGTGAAAACTGCTTTCTTGCATGGTTCGCTCAAAGAAGACGTGTACGTTGAGTCAACCTGACGTTTTTCATCAATGCTGATCATGCCAAGCCATGTCTACAAGTTTAAAAGAAGGCGCTATATGGGTTAAAGCAAGCACCAAGGGCAGGTACAATAAAAAAGAAAAAAAATAAAAAAATAGTCCCACGTTTCACCTACAGAATCAACTTCTTCAAGGCACAATTATCCAACGTGTTATAAGACGCTCAACGATGACATCTTAGTGGTACAGGTCTATGTTGATGATATTATCTTTGGTTCTACCACCCAAGGGTAATACCCAACTAATTTTCTGACCTCATGAAAAGCCGCTTTGAAATGTCGATGATGGGCAAATGACGTTTTTCCTTGCTTTACAAGTTAACCAATCCCCTTGTGGCATCTTTATAAACCAGTTCAATTACATGCTAGAAATCCTTAAAAAATATGGAATGGAATCTTGTGATCCCGTTGGTACTCCAATGGAGGGATCAAGACAAGCCTTGACTTGACAAATGGGTCTCCAGTCGATGCACAAAATACGTATGCATATTGGTGCCCCTAATGTATCTTACGTCAAGTAGACCGGACATTGTACATGCTACTTGTTTATGTGCTCGATACCAGGCTAAGCCAACCGAGAAGCACCTCAAGGAGGTTAAAAGGATCTTTCGTTATCTCCGAGGAACCGTTAATATGGGTCTTTGGTATATGAAGGATTCTGTTTTTAACTAACCGGATTTTTAGATGCCTGATAATGCGGGATGTAAAACACCTTCAAGAGTACTCCGTTGGAGCCAATTCTTAGGCAAAAATTTGTTAGCTGTCCCTCAAAGAAACAAGACTGTCACTGCGTTGTCTACCGCGGAAAGCAGAATATGTGGTCACTATCCGTTTAGCTGTGCCCAAGTCCCTTTGGATGAGGACACAGTTAACGGACTAATGGCTTTCAACTTCAACAAGAATTCCAATCGACTGTGATTTAAATCAGCCATACCAATCCTGCAACCCGGTCCAACACTCGAGAACAAAACACATCGCTGTCCACTACCATTTCATAAAGGAGCACGTAGAAAAGGGTGCGATTGAACTGTATTTTGTCAAGATGGATTACCAATTGACCGACCTCTTCACCAAAGCTCTTCCAGTAGATCGATTCAATTATTTGGTTTGTCGCCTTGGTATGCGCAGTTTATCTCCTCCTAAAGAACTTGAACTCTTGCAAAATCTCAGTAATTTTTTGTATATATTTTATCATAAAAACAAAATACAAAAATATAAAACCAAGAAAAACAAAATATAAAAATATAAAACCTATAAAAACAAAATACAAAATCAAAAAAAAAATATTTCAAAAAAAAAAAATACAAAAAGAATCGCTCACGACATGTCTCTTCGTCAAACGATAACATTTTCGACCTAGAAAATGTTGATTAATATTAACACGGTGGAATAAATGAAGTTCGACGAGAGTTTCAATGCTTTCAAAACATTCCACTCAGTTTTTCCTCTACGACTTCTAAGTAAATGTTCAACTTAGGACTCGTCCTCCAAAGAAAGGAAATTGTTCATTTATGTACAATTAACCCTAATCAACGGGAAAGCTCATATTCTTCTCGTCTTGAGCAAAGTCACACAAACATTTAAAAGTTTTGAATGCTCAAGAGAAGTTCTAAGGAAAAATGATGGTAAAATAAGATTATATCTCACATAATTTCACCTGTTGAGCACGAATTTTTCAAGATATTTCAAAAGAAATTTTCAAATTTCCTTTCAAATTGTGTGCTCAACAAACTCCCTCTCCAAGTTTCACTTCATATTCCATAATTGAGGGGACTATTAATAATATGATTCATTCTACATGCACTCCTGTTCTCCCCAGAATTTGTTAGGCTCATGTGAATTCCGGACATTAACTTGTTTTTAATTCACTAATTATCAAAAAATTGTAAACACATATGCAATTTTTGAGGGGGAGAATAGTGATTAAAATGTGATCAATACGAATTAATAATGGATACGATCTTCAATCTATAAGTGCGTCCAAAACCATCCGCCATGTGGCTAAACTCTTATCATATATGTGGCATATGTTAGGGGGAGCTTTTTGGTAACCACTGAAACTCTCAATGTGTCTCAAAGGATTTCCAGACACGTAGATTGATTTTTCATGGCATTATCTCAAAGACCGACCACTGTTATTTCTCATGGAGTATAAGGCGGTTTAAGTAGTATTTCGTCCATGATCCATCCCAGAGACCGGAGGGATCTACCAGGAACACTCCATATAAGATAGAGTAGAAGTCCCAGGTATGATTGAAAAAGGAGTAAAGAGGAGAATGAAGGGATAGGCTGAACTGAGATGGAGCTAGGCAAGAATAAACCCTACAGGTTCTAGCATGAAGTCACGGTAAGCACTGAAGGGTTGAAGAAATAGGAAAAGAATTGTAAGGATAAAGGTTGAAAAAAAGAAGCCCTACCAAAACAACCTAGGCAGAACCGGTCAATGCATAATCTAATTGGTAATCACAAAGATGATTCTTGATATTGAAGACAAGTCATCATGGAACCCAGTAGAATGCAATGCACAACCCTCCTTAGCCACTCAGAATCTCTCAAAAGATTTCTGTTTCATTTCTCACGGAGATCAACACATTTCTATCGGCTTTCTCATTCCGAGATCGTTGATATTGAAAAGGTGGCAGTCCGCTCCAGCCTCCGATTACCAAATAACAAATGTGCACTTATAGAGTCTAGAGCCAACGAGATCCATCAAAAATCTCACTAGGACACAAATTCCAATATACAAAATGTAGTACATCATTATACAACATTTGGTATCATTAAGTCCTACGCATTATCCTTGTGATAATTGCCAGAACATCAGAGTGATACTCTTTAGTATTCACAGTGAAGATGGAAATCCTTCTTGAGCCAACATCAAACAAGCTCTTGGTAGGTGACTTGCGAGATTCTATATGAATCACACATGTGTCTACGGGAAAGAAACGACGGTGCGATTCTACATGAATCAACTTGTTTCCAGTAATATGATTTTAACGAGAACGGCTAGTGCAGCTGCGAAACCCTGTCAAGGAGATTCTTTTGAATTCTACCTGATCACAGGCAGTATTTATACTGATTAACGGGGAACCGTGGTTATTGCAACCGTATTCGACGAAGTGACAAAGACACTTTCATCCATATATGTTTATCACTAACCTACACTTGCAGGTTTTCCCGATGGTAGCAACTTCTTGTCCACGTCGAGTCAAGATTCAAGACCTCATGCTTAATTGACAAAGATATATACATGATGAAAGCTCAAGCACACATATTAAAGTCTTCTACAATCTCTGACGTACAAGCACTTCCTCAAAAGAACATTTTTGATAAGATTTCCGAACAATAACAAAGACATATCTTACAAGTGGATCAAGTACTACTCCTTCCATGATGTGGTACAAGTAATCAAGTTAAAGAAAATGTTGAGGGATATTGTTAGCAAGCTTTCAAGACCTTAAGCATGAGGGTGGAGACACAAGATCGCAAGGCGGCATAAAGATTCAAGGATAAAGATTTAGTGATCTAGGTAGTCAAGACAAATCAAGGCCAAAGGCTACGATATAAATATTTTGTCAAAGAATATCAAGTTAAAGATCAAGATCCAAGATCACAAGCATGCAAAAGGATCTTCAAAAGAATTCCCAAGAACAACAAGGTTCCAAGACTCGAGAAGTCACAAGAAGTGAAGCCTTATGTGCAATGACTACCCCTTAGGGGGAGATTGTTAGACCTAGTTTTATGTAAATTGATGGTCATTAATATTCCCGAACCTTGTATTAAGCTTAGTTTATGTTTTCGAGAATTCTATAAGCTAATTGGGCCTAGTTACGAGCTTTAAAGCCCATTAGATATGAAGCCCGACCTTAGAAGCCCACTTAAACCCAAGACTAGCCCAAGTACATAACTATATTAAAGACCAATCTCTTATGTGGACAGGGTTTTCTCATTATTTTCTTTCATTAATGTGTAGCCCTTTTCTTTTTGTTATTTCTCTCCTCTAAATCTCTCTCACTCTCTCTCTCTACGAAGTACTATAAATCGTGTACTGTATAATGATTTGATAAGTTAACAGAGCATTAAAATGTTCCAATAATCAGCTTATTAATAATTGGACATTTTTTTTCCTAAAAGCATTAATATTTGAATCAATTGATATCCAAAATATCAGAATATTTAACATTTTTGATAAGGGGAGAAAATGTGATTAAAATATATGGCTAAAGATGTGAATTTAAGGACTCAAGTACAAGCTTCTCCCTTTATGTGCTAAACGTTTTCGAATATCGATACACATGTTAAGGGAGAGCATTAAAAATGGTTTTAAGACTGTTAATGATACCAAAAGACCGACTATGTATTTAATTATTTGGAGTTATAAGGTGGTTAGGTATAGGTATTCGTTCCCATGATCCAGCCAGAACCGGAGGGATCTACCTAGGGACATTATATTAGTTAGAATAGAAAGTTCTTAGGTATGATAAAAAGGAGAAAAGGTGAGAAAAGGGAATAGTGCTGACTGAGATGGAGCTAGTACTGGAACAAACCCAACAAGGTTATAGTCATGAAGTTTTGGTGAGCACTGAAGGATTTGAAGAATGAAAAAGAAAACTTAAGATAAAGGGTGAAAAGAAAGAAGCACTTCTTACACTTAGACAGAAACCGGGTCAATACATAAACTGTCAGAAACACTAAGCTATTGTCTGGTATTGAAGACAGTCGTCATGGACCCGGTGACGTAATGCACAACCCTCCCTAGCCACTCAAGGTCTCTTAAAAGACTCTTGTTTCATTTTTCACGGAGATTACACGCATTTCAATCTACTTTCTTACTCCGAGTTAGTTGGTATAGAAAAGGTGGCTGGTATTTGCTAAAACACACATCTTTTATACCCCGTAAAACACAATTAATTGGACTAAAAATGCTAAAATATAGATAATTATATTGCAAATATGTTTGTTTGGTATTTTATGTCTTGCAGGTAAAAGGATTGAAAACGGTGCAAAAACGGGAATTATCGGGCTCAAATTGGTCAAGTTTAATTATTACTCAAAGCCAAGAAGAAGTCGCGAAAAGTCTCCGAGCATACCAGTGGAAAGAGCACGGAAAAACAAGTCTAAAGGTGCTTTCGGATTTTATTGGGCCAGCTCATAACCCATTTTATAGGTCGGGCCAGCCCAAGCTTGCATTAGTCCATCTAAAAGCCCAACAAGGATTATTATAAAACTAATATATGAATGAGGAGGTGACGTCGGCATGATGTAATCACATGTGCATCCAATTAAATAAGAGATGCCACGAGATAGAGCACAATTCTTTTCTTAGCGAAGTGAAGTTGTGCCGCGTTCAAAGCAATTCTAATAACGATCAAAAATGTCATTGCAAAATATCCAACAGATGAAATGCTTTGCGTACTAAGAAAGCCAACAAAAAGGACCACGTGCTCTTCATTTGACCATGATCAGGGTCTGCGTTTCACTGCAATCTGAGGGAGCACCTTTCTAAGCCAGTGATTGGCTAATAATTCTATCAATGATAGGACGGAATTTACAAATCTCACCCTCGTTGGACTCTATAAATCAACTCGCCTCCCTCACACTTGGATCACCTAGTCTTTTATTTTTCTTATCCATAGTTGTTAATTTTAGCTATTTTGTTTTGTATAAGCTTATATAACTTTTCTCGTATTGTACTTAGCTTATTTGGTTTGCGAACTTAATATATGATGATGTAAGAAAATGGTTTAAAGTTTGTCGAAGATTTCGTGTTCTTTTGTTCACTTAATCTCTGGTTATTTCTTTCGTGTGGCTTTATATCAATAAGCTGATTTTTCGTGCTTATTTTTGTGCTTATTATTGTCAAAAGTTCTTAATTACTTAAGATAATGACTCCTAAAAGACTTTCCAAGCAATTCGACATCATTCCAAATGGATGCTAATCGGTGTTTAGACTCTTTGTGTAGCTTAAATTTGTGTTAGCTTATTTAACAAGGTTTTTGAAGTTTACTAGATTTAAGTGCTTAGTTCATTATTAGAGTTGCTTTTCTGGTATTCATAGTGTTTTTGGCTTATTGAGGATGCTTATTTGAGCTTAATAGTTACTCGTTTCATTTAAGAATGGTTTGAGCTTATTTGATTTTAATTTAGTTTAATTTTTGTTAGGATTAGTAATCTTAGTAGCTTATCCCATCATGCTTATTTAATTTTAAGTTCAAACTTTAGTAGCTTATTTCATAAAATTGCTTATCCGTGTTTGGCTTATTCTGAAAAAGCTTGATCTAATTTTTGCTTAATAATTAGATCATAAAAAAATGCTAGGACCACATTTGAAAATTAAAACTGTTTTGGTTTTGTAACTGCCTCGAAATGTTTCATGAGCGTTTGGTTTGTAGAATAGTCATTGGGCTCGTAGGTTAGTAACAGTAAAAGAGAAGTGGAAATTTAAATTGTTGTTAAACTGTTTTATTATAACAAGTTTGTTTATTTTGTGTTTCGTTTTTGGCACCGGTCATCTCATGAGGCGCGGAGCTTACGGGTTTATTTAGCTAGATAGAATTTAATTATTTCTTAGCTAAATAAAACCGGGTGTATCGTTATAATTGCGGCTCTTCAATCGGTCTCATTTACTATCCTTTTTTTTTTCCCAAAATTTTTTTTTTAATTAATTAGTGTAGCTTTAGTATAAAATGCTTTGCTTAGCTTATTTTATCATTATGAGTAGTGAGTAGTTTTATTAGTGCTTGTTAAGTGATTTAGTGATTTGGGAATTAAGTGTGGATTTGAAAAAAAGGTTTAATTAATAAATAAATAAAAGGTTTAATTAATAAATAAACTTTGATTATTTAGATTTATAGTTTGAATGTTTCAAAGGGAAAAAGCCAGAGAAATAGTCAAACTAGACATCTAGTAATTAATAGCTTTTTAAGAGATTTTTGTCAAAATAAACCAACGTTGTGAGATAATTATCTTTTCTAAGAAAATTAATTTGTTAATAAACCTTAATTCACACTTGATGAACTTTTCACGTCACTTAGCAAGCATATTTGTCATTTATATCTTTTAGATTAATTTTAGTTTAATCTTGTTGTTTTAAATTCTAGAATTAATATTAGTTTAATTTTTAGCATAAAAATAGTTTAAAACCAAAACCAAAAACTTGAATGACAAGATTTACAACTTGAACGTAGATTTCCATTCACCTCTCGCCGAGGAAAACGATACCCGTGTGATTACATTATTATTATGTTTCCTAAGAATAATTTGTATGATACTTTGCTTACGTATACGTATATGTATTTCTATAAATATATATATTATATTTGAGGGTTTATTTGATAAACGTGTGTAAAAACGAACAACATCAAAATGGCGCCGCTGCCGGGGAGAGTTGTAGCGATTTTTACGGGATTGTTTGTGTTCGAGCCTTGAAGATCCTTTCTTCGGAAAGTTTATTTTCATTCTTATACAAAAATATAAAAATCCAAAATATTTTTCTATAAAAAAATATAAAAATCCAAAATATTTTTCTTCTATTTTTATTTTTTCTTTTCTTTTATAAATATTAAAAATACCACAAATATTTTTTTAATATTATCTTTATAAAAAATTTCAAAAATATTATTCTTTAACCTCTTATCCGTTTAATTCTTTCTTCTTATCCTCTAATTGTTTAATTCTAAATATTTTTCTTTCTCTTTCGAAATGGCCAGACTTTTTTCCATCGCCAACAGGTCCGATACCCGATCTCCGTTCGATGAATGAGCTACTTCAAATACCTATTTTAGGTATTGAAAGTACCATCGTCATACCAGCCGTTCTTGCCGATGAATTTGAAATAAAACCAACATTAATTGATTTCGTCAGTAACAATCCTTTTTATGGCTTTAAAGAAGAGGATCCTCATTCACACATCAAGAGATTTTACCAAATAACCCGAACTTTAAGACTAAACCAACTGCCTGATGATGTGGTGAAGTTAATCTTATTCCCGTTTTCTCTTAAAGGAGCAGCTGAAACGTGGCTTGATAAAGAACCTCCTAATTCGATCATTTCTTGGGATGATTTATTTTAAAAAAATTTGATCGTTTTATTCCTCATTCTAAAACGAGAGCGCTTAGAAGAGAAATCATGGATTTTCAACAAGTTTTTGGTGAGACTTTTACCGAAGCTTGGGAAAGACTCAATGATTTATCAAGGGGATGTCCTCATCACGGATTTTCACCCCTTCACCAAATAAACTTCTTCTATAGCGGGTTGAGTCAATCTGATCATGATTTTCTCAATACTGCAGCTGGTGGAAATCTGATGACTAAGAATACTCAAGAAGCTTTAATCATAATTGAAAGAAAAGCTAGAGTTTTTCGGAAACTTATAGAAATATAAGTAAAGTTCATAAGAGCAAAGCGGCTAATCTGGCAGTTCAAAAAGAGCAGGAGGAGCAGGCAGCTCAAAGTTTTATTCCATATTGGAATTTTCCTATGATTGACGACGATGACGATTACACTATTCAATATTAGGAATACTTAGAGAATTCGTCTAAAGCAATTCACAACCCGACATACTAACCGAGGAACCCTCTCATCATGGGACGACATCTAGCACTATTCCTGATTAACTTTTTTGATTAACCATTTTTATAAATATATATATATAATACTTATAAATATATAATAAGGATAATTATCAAGAAAATCAATGAAACCGGAAGTAGTATAGAATATTCCCAGGTCGTTTATCCCCAACGAGGAGCGAATTGGAAAGTCGAGAGTTGGATTGATATTTGATGATTGAATAGAACAAGATTTGGATTGGATTTTCTAAAACTACAGGAAAAATAAAGCAAACTACACTAAAAACGAGAAAATTACACAAATTATACTAAAAATGGAAACGAAGCTAAAACGACAACAATCTAAATATCACTAATTTTTCAAAATTAAGACTAAATTGATTTTTTTCACCTTTAATCGACTTAAATGACAAAAAGGAAGATTAAAGAAAAACTAAATCGAAAACGGAGTTAAATTGAGCTAGAAAATACGAAAAACGAGCACGGGAACGAATCCCGCTCTTTAAAAAACAAAATTTTGCAAAAATGACCCTACGAAAGTTTTTCTATTTTTCCTAAGGTGAAATATGACAAAATAAAATTTTCTAAAAAAGAAAAATATTTTTTTGATTTTTATTTAATTTTAATAATTAAAAAAAAATTTAAAGAAAATAAATGATAAAAAATAGCAAACAATATTGGAAAAATGTAAAAAAATACAGAAAAGTGATTTAAGGAGTAAGCCTGTTCTAATTAAAAATAAGACTAAAAAGTGCTATAAATAAGCCGAAAAATTAAAAGCCTGTAAAACAGCTTATGGGCTTAATGGCTAAAAGACCCTTATATATATAATTATTCAACTCACTACCGGATGAGCATGTAGCATACGAGTATGGATTGTGTTATAAAAAGTTGGTTGATGGGGTTGAGGTCCCAAGTTCGAGTCTTGCTCACTTGGGGCCTCCCCTAATCCTAACGTTTTTGTTTTTCATTTTTTTTACAACTTTTTAAATAATCTGAATATAAGCAACTTTAAAAAAGACAAAAATTTTATAAATAACAAATAAGCACGAAATAAGCTGAAAAAGGTGGCAGTTTGCTAATTTACACTAAGACTAAAAAATGCTTAACTGTTAAGTAGTTTAAGCTCAAAAAAGCTAATGGAAAATGGAAATAAGCACAAACAAGGGGGCACTAAACCTAATAAGCAAATCCAAACAAAGATAAGCAAGGAAAATAAGCTAGAACAGGCAAAAAAGCTAGAAATGGTTAAAACACTTAAAATTTTATACTAAGAAGCAAATAAGTTAAAATAAGCTTGAGACAAAACCAAATAAGCTAGAACAGGCCTAGACAAACCTAATAAGCTAAACTAACCCTAAATAAGCTAATAAAATAAGCAAATAAGCTACGTTAAGCAATCAATAAGCTAGTCAGACTTAACTTTTGCACTACACTAAAGAAAAGCTAAAATGCAATGCACTAAAAGGGAGAAATAAGCTAGGAAAATGGAAAATAAGCAAAGGATCCTAAGGGTCTACACCTAATAAGCAAAAGGCATAAAAATAAGCTAAGGATGTCAGGCTATTAAGCACAAAAAATGAAAATAAGCTAAGGCTCCAAACTTGCAGGCCAAACAGTCAAAATGCACACTTTGAGCTTAAAAATAAGCCACCTAGAGGGGGTCCTAAGCTTAAGGCTTGCAGGGGCTTATACATCAGCTTATTAGCTTCCTAAAAAGCCAAATAGCACTAAAGATTTAATTAAAGAAAAGCAAGAAAAAGGGGTGAAAAGTTAGGCTTTGCAACCAGGGACTTTTTCTTTTGGTTCTCTAAGGAAGAATGGCAAAATGCAGGCCAAAGAATAAGCAACCAAATAAGCTCCAAACTAAAAAAAAAAGTTAAAACAGATTAGAAATAAGATAGACAGCACTTATGCCTAAAAAATTTAAGACCTATAAATAATTTACTATCGGAAATTTGATATAAAATTTGAACTTTGACAAAAAAATTGACTCATGAAAGTTTGACATTTGTTGAGTCAATCCAAAAGCTAACCAAAGGGAAGCTTATACCCCTCAATTTTGGACACTCAAAACACCGAAAAAACAATACTCTAAAACTGATTTTAATAGCTTAATCAAATAAGCTCATAAAACTGTTTTTGGACTCACAGTCTTTAAGGCAACTTAAAGAAAAACTCTAAACAGACTCAAAGACTTTAAAGCTTGGAAAAAATGATAAAACTCAGCTCAAAAAGGCTTAACAAAGGTAATCAAATGACCCAAATATTTTCTAAGACTGTTTTGACTTAGTTTGACCCATTTTGTTTCCTTCACCCAAACACCCCTTTAAGTTTTAAAGTCCCGTTTTGAAGGCTTGTTAACAAAGATTTAAGCTGAAAATTTCAAAGATGGATGACAACAAATCAATATTAAGCCAAAATAAGCAACTTGAACTAAGCAATAAGCACTATAATAAGCTGATACAAAATAAGCAGTTTGAGCTATTAATTGGCAGTTTTAAACAACAACTCAAACAAAAAGCATGACATCCAAAAAACAAGCATAAATAAGCATGAGATAAACATAAATAAGCAACTAGAAGAATTAATAATAAGCAGAAATAAGCTATGCTACAGTAACAAAAATTTAAAAAGTGCACTTACCAAACCCTTGCTCTAAACAGGGTTAAATAAAGAGTCTACAAGCTCTAGCTTGTATAAAACAAGCTAGTGAAGACCGATAAAGCCCAATCCCTTTTTGCTATCCATCCAATATAAGCTGTGGTATTTTGAGGGTAATTTCTTTTTGAGATTTTCTTAACTGTTTATATTTCTAAGTTAATTTTTATGAAAACAGGTTATAAAGTGGCTTAAATGAGAGCTTATATTAGCTTATGAAACATAAGTGAACACTTGAAGAGAATAAGAACTTAAAACAGATTTTAAGAAAATTTAAATTTCATTAACTTGAAAACATTACAAGGAAAATTAAAAACTAAATTTGTTGGATTAAACTAACTAGGTGAAAACTAAGTTACTAAAAAACTAGATAGCCAAATGGCTTACAAGACAACCTATTATATAGAAACGACCTATGGTCTTGGCATCTTGGTCTTTTGTCTTCTTCTTGGTTGTGTTTTTTTTCTGAGACAGAAACACAAGTGTGTTTTTTGTATGAGAGTAAGCACAAATCAATCTTGGCCATCAAAGTTTCTTGGAGCCCAATCCGAGTAATCATAGCCCTTCTTTTTTATATCTAATGGGGTGAGAGAGGATTGCCTATGGTTCATTTTGTCCCACTGTGAGGTAGGGGTGAGTTTTAATGAGTTTTTGGCTGGGGGTGAACAGTGGTCGAGGAGGAGGGACAGGGAAGCGTGAATAGTGGAGGTTGGTTGGTTACAGGGTTTTGGCGGGAAAAATGGTTATAACAGGTGTGTTTGCGTTGTTAGGGGTGAGTTTGGGTACTTGGCAAAAAGAGTCCCTGAGTTTGTAACATTGTGTTACATAGATGGTCCCTTGTGTGATTATAGTTTGAAGGGATTGGCAGGATCAGTCCCTCAGGGTATATAGGTGTTTTGCAAAAATGGTCCTTTTGTTATATAACTTTAGGGGTTTGGCAGAAATGGCCCCCTAAAGTTATATATGGCATAATTACAACTTCAGTCCTTGTAGTATTTATCCTTGTTATACAACTTTAGGATTTGGCAAATTTGGTCCCTAAAGTTGTATTTTCTTTGACTTGATGACTTCTTGGCTTTGACTTTGTCGGGGTTGACTTTGGTTGACTTGGACTTTGACTTTTGTTGACTTTGGCTTCGATTTGACTTTGTCTTTTCCACGCTTTTCCATTCCGTGCTCGGTTTTGTCCGTTTTTGCTTGATTTTTCGTCCTTTTCTCGGATATCCGTTTCCTGCACAATATAAGTGAAAACATACAAATACAATGTATTTTTGGTACGTTTTGGGTCATTATTCCGATTTTAATGGTGAAAGGGTATGTTAATATAAAGAACGCATATCCAAAATCCCCCATACTAAGATATTGCCGTGTCCTCACGCAATGCTATGAAGTAAGCACTTAGAAAACTAAGAATCTCGATCCCCCTCGACTAATAACCTCGAAAAGTAGCTAAGTGTTTGTCGAGGGGAAGTAAAGACTCATAAGTTTTGAAAAGCCCCGTCTTTACCATTTTTAAATATATACTCTTATTCCTACACATATTTTTGTATTTTTCATTTCTAGTAACTAACTAACCTATTTGACTTTCGTTATTTTATAACTTTAAGGGATCATAGAACAAGATGCATTTCGATCCGAGAATGCCCCAAAAAGATAAATGTTCATCGGTCCCGAAGATTTCATTTATTCCAAACCAAGCTTAAAACGAAATCACCGCTAATTATGAGTTAAGATGCTAACACTACTCATATTTGCAACTTGTGAACTTTTCACTCCCGACAATTATTATATCTTAGGTGTATGTGCTATTTTGAATTTCAACTTTGGATCAATGTTTTGCAAATTCTAGCTTCAACGTTCCAACCGAGAATAATGAGTTTGAAGCGAATCATCCCATGTAGCGACTTTCGTCTCGGCACATCCCAACCTTGCGGTTAAGTGACCAGGCTTTTGACACCCCACAGAGACTAGTATCGGGACTCACGGACCTTAGGTTTCATAAACTCTTGGTTTCCCTGTATACAATACTTATAAAATAGAATGCCAAAGTTTTTAAAAGCATATTTAAATTTAAACAAAAAATAAATCTATTTATTAATTCACACTTAATATTAAACATTGATACAATTGTAACCCTCGACCTTTTAGAAGGCTGCAACATCGGTTGTGAGCCGGCAAGATGCAGCAAACTTTTATCAGTCTCGGATTTTTATTCTTACTATGGGCTTTCTTTAGAAGGCTGTAACATCGGTTGTGAGCCAGCAAGATACAACAAACTTTTATCAGCCCACAGTTTATATTTATTATATTTTTCATTTTCATTCAATCATTTTTTATATATATATATACAAGACTTCTTTTTGAAAAATTCAAGATAAATTTTAATTAAGACTAAAATTTTGCTATATATATTACATAAAAATTATTGATTTAAGTTTAATCTCCAAAAAATAGCAGTAAGATTTAATCAGGTTAGAAGCTATGGGAGAAAAAAGCACAATTACACACATAGCTCTTAAAATACCAATAATCTTTGTTAGCATCCATTCAGAATTAACACATTATTTTCGTCTCGCAAGAATATCGCATACAGCTTAGATCTAAATGTTAATGAACAAGCTAAAGCTCAACAGCTCGATCAAGTCAAATATTTATTCTTATTCAAGCCCAACAGGAAAGTTAAAAACTGTGACAAAACACTTATTTTATTTTTGAAATTTTTGAAATTTTTTCATTTTTTTGAAATTTTTGGTGTAAAAACAGGATTACTAAAAATAACAGCTGCATAAGCAAAATCAAATAGAAGATCCCCCCATACTAGAATAAAACATTGTCCTTATGTTTTACGAAGGGTCCTCTACACAAATCCTAAAGCCATTTTATTAGTATGCTTAAAGAAAACGTATCGATTAGATTATGATATTATTCCCAATGAATCGAGGACATGAAGCACTTGTGATCGACGAACAAAAACCGAGAGCCGAGAGGGCTCAAAAATCCAAACATATCCTGAACATACAACACGAAACACAAAACACGGAACAAGGAAAATAGGCAGGCCGTCCTCACAACAAAAACACTATTCATTACTACATAACATAACACATAAGCATGGTGTGCCTCCACGAAAGCGCTTGTTTAGGGTCACTAAGCTTGACCCAATCCCCGCATTTAGTTGTCCTTGGGGAAGGTTTGGAGATCCGAGACAACCAATTGTGGTATGTCCCCTCCAAAGTAGTGCTTAATTCGATGACCGTTCACCTTGAAATTTGGCCTGGAGTTTTGAGATAACTCAACGGTGCCATATGGAAAGACTTAGGAAATAGTGAATGGTCCGGACCAACAGGATTTTAACTTGCCATAGAACATCTTTAATCTAGAGTTAAAGAGGAGGACTTGATCACCGACATTGAAAACGCGGTTTTTGATGTTTGAGTCATGGATCCTCTTTGTTTTCTCTTTATAGATCAAAGAGTTCTCATAGGCATGATCACGAAGTTCATTTAATTCATTGAGTTGAACTTTACAATGATCACCCGCGGTCTCAAGGTCAAAATTGCATGCTTTAAGGCCCAGTAGGCTTTGTGCTCGAGCTCGATCGGTAGATGACATGCCTTTCCATATACTAGCTTGTATGAGGTGCACCCGATGGGTGTTTTGTAAGCTGTACGGAAGGCCCAGAGTGCATCATCTAGTTTGTCTGACCAAGAGGCACAGTTTTCGCCTACGGTCCTTTCAAGAATTCGTTTCAAGCCACGATTGGATACCTCAACTTGCCCACTTGTTTGTGGGTGATACGCGGTGGAGAGACGGTGAGTAACTCCATATTTAAGCATGACCTTTGCAAACTGGTCATTGCAAAAATGGGTTCCGCGATCACTTATGATAGCACGAGGGGCACCGAATCGGGCGAAGAGAGATTTAAGAAATTTGCAAACAACTCGGGCGTCGTTTGTGGGGAGCGCTTTCGCTTCAACCCATTTTGACAAGTAGTCGATGGCCACGAGTATATATTTGTTCCCTCGTGAAGACGGGAATGGCCCCATGAAATCTATGCCCCACACGTCAAAGATTTCACAAACTTGGATGGAATTTTGAGGCATTTCATCACGTTGCGAAATTTTTCCTTGACGCTGACAAGTGTCACATCGGGTGACCAAGTCATGGGCATCTTTGTAAATCGTGGGCCAATAAAATCCTGAGTCAAAAACCTTTTTGGCGGTGTAGTTGGCACCGTAATGTCCCCCGGTGGGTCCACTATGGCAAGCTGTGAGGATGTCAACAGCTTCTTGGCCAGCAACACACCGCCGGATCATTTGATCCGCACATATTTTGAACAAGAAGGGGTCGTCCCAAAAGTAATGTTTAACATCCTTGAAAAACTTGTTCTTTTGTTGAGATGACATCCCTTTAACAATAAAATTCCCCGCGTGGTAATTTGCATAATCGGCAAACCACAGGGTACTTGAGTCACCACGAAAAGTCACCATATTAAGTGTCTCGAGAGGAAACTTTTCATTTACCTCCTTTGGGTCGAGCACATTTTCATAAGGATTTTCTAATCGGGAAAGATGATCGGCCGCGAGATTCTCGGCTCCTTTTGTGTCAATTACTTTGAATGTGAACTCTTGAAGGAGGAGAACCCACCGGAGCAATCTCGCCTTGGAATCTTTTTTAGCAAAGAGATATTTTAGGGCAGAGTGATCCGTATACACTACACTTTTGTTCAAGATGAGGTAAGACTGGAATATTTCAAAGGCATACACTACGGCTAACATTTCTTTTTCTGTTGTAGTGTAATTCGATTCCGCCTCGTTCATTGTTTTACTAGCATAGTGTATAGGCCTAAAGTTTTTTTCATGACGTTGCCCCAAGACTGCACCTATGGCAAAGTCGCTTGCATCGTACATAAGCTCAAAGGGTAGGTCCCAGTCTGGAGCTTCAGTAAGTTTTTTCTTTAATGTTTGAAAAGGTTGAATACAATCATCAGAAAAAATGAACGGAGTATTCTTCTCAAGAAGATGAGTCATTGGTTGGGAAATTTTGAAAAAATCCTTAATGAACCGTCGGTAGAAACCGTCATGACCGAGAAAACTCCGAACACCCTTTACGGTGGTGGGATGAGGTAACTTAGCAATTACATTGATTTTGGCTTTATCAACCTCAATCCCTTTTTTGGAAATCTTATGGTCAAGGACAATGCCTTCTTTTACCATAAAATGACTTTTTTCCTAGTTTAAACAAAGATTTGTTGTGTCTTCACACCTTTGAAGCATCTTGTCTACACGAGAGACGCAATTTTGGAATGAATTCCCAAAAACCGAAAAGTCGTCCATGAAGACTTCCATCGTTTTTTCGATCGTATCATGAAAGATAGCCATCATACACCTCTGGAACGTGCCCAGTGCATTGCATAAACCAAAAGGAATGCGACGGTAGGCAAATGTTCCATAAGGACATGTGAATGTTGTATTTTCTTGATCATGAGGTTCGATGGGAATTTGAAAATAACCCGAGAAACCATCAAGAAAACAATAGTACTCGTTTCCCGCTAATCTCTCAAGCATTTGATCCATAAACGGTAGTGGAAAGTGGTCTTTACCAGTGGCTTCATTTAACTTTTGATAGTTAATGCATACACGCCAGCCCATAACCAATCGAGTCGGAATCAATTCATTTTCATCATTTTCAACAACGGTAAAACCACCCTTTGTTGGTACGCAATGTACAAGGCTTACCTAAGGACTATCCGAGATCGGGTAAATAGATCCAGCATTAAGAAGTTTTTCAACCTCCTTTTTGATGACATCGTGGATTTTTGGATTCACTCATCTTTGGTGTTGAACCATCGGTTTATAGTCCTCTTCCATAAGAATCTTGTGATTATAAAATTCTGGGTTAATACCCTTGATATCGGAGAGTTTCCAAGTAATGGCTCGCTTGTGTGACTTCAAAACCTTTATGAGAGCGGCTTTTTCCTCGACACTCAAGTATTTAGCAATTATGGCAGGCAACTTGTTGTCACCTTCCAAAAATACTTATTCGAGATGAGGAGGTAAGTCCTTAAGTTCGACCTCACGAGGTTCATTAATTGAAGATTTATCAGTTTTAGCTTCACAAATTTTAAGTTCTTTTCGAATTTCAGGCAAATAATTTTCTTGGTTGGGAGGTGGTGATGGATCATCATTGAGAAATGATTCAAGAAGTAGAATATCCCCCTCCGAGTCATAGTAAGAGTCATCAACTTCCGATGAAGTTGGATCATCTTCAAGAGCGAGGAAAGCATCGACTTCCTCAAGAAGAAGAAAATCACTATCCCCAAAAGGAGTGAGAGTCGGAGAAGAGGTAGAAACGATCAGGTCATAGTAAGGAGTGGGATTGCCACTTGCGATCATATCGGAGAAACCGAGAACTTCTTGAGAATACTCCTTATAAGCCATTTCAATGACGTCAATTCGGTTTATAATCATTTCATCATAATTAGAAGAATATCTCGAAGTTTGGTCAAGATTGAATGTTATGGCTTCTTTCCCAACACGAAGAGTTAATTCTCCTTCGTAAACATCAATCAAAGCTCGTCCGGTCTTTAAGAAGGATCTCCCGAGAATTAGGGGAACTCAGGGATCGACATCAAAGTCTACGACTACAAAGTCGGCCGGGAATTTGAACTTTCCTACTTTTAGGTAAACATCTTCAGCGATACCGATCGGTTTGGTAATCGAACGGTCTGCAAGTTCAAGAGTCATACAAGTAGGAGTGAGCTCAGGAAGAGAAAGCTTTTTCCACACGGATAATGGCATGAGATTTATGCTAGCGCCAAGATTGGCCAAGGCTAAGCACTCATCCATTCCGGGAAAATCACATGGTATAAGAAATTTGCCAGGGTCTCTAAGTTTTTCGGGTAACTTGTTTAAGATGACCGCCGAACAATGCTCATTCAAAGGAGTTCTAGCCATTTCACTTAATTTTTCTTTGTTTACAATTAAAGCTTTAAGAGTTGAGGCAAATTTTGGCATAAGAATCAAAGCATCCGCTAAACTAATTTCGAAACTCATATCTTGAAAGATTTTGTAGAATTTCTCAACTTGGTCGTTAGCTTTTTCACGTTGCTTCTCATCATTACGTCTTGAAGGATATGGAATTGACGGTTTCAAGTTAGGCATCAGAGCACTAACGGGAATTACAACGGGCTCAGAATTTGGTACTTGAGATTGAACTTGGACAACCGGAGGTTGGACGTCTTTGGTACTTCCATTATTAGTAGGAAGCACCGTGTCCTTTGTCACCTCGGGTTTACGTTCCACTACTTTAGGAGGAGATGAAGTAGTAGGAATCGTGGGTCCTTGATAAGCAACACCACTTCGGGTGGTAATACCTTTCAAATCTACCTTCGGGTTAGTAATGGTGTTACTAGGGAGTGTCCCTGAACCTGAAGTAGAAGCGGTATTGGAATTCACAAACTTGGAAAGCATGTCCGTTAAATTAGTCATTTGATTTTGCAAATTTTGATTTTGGTCTTGCATGTTCCTCATCACTGCATCATTAGCTTTGACGTAGCTTTCAAAATCGTTCTTTGTCACACCTTGTGTTTGCGGAGCTGGAGCTTGGTAAGGTTGAGTTTGGTGAACCGGGGGTTGATTAATCGGAGTTCGGTAAATTTGGCTTTGGTTAACCGGGGGTTGGTAGGTGGAAACTTGGTTGTAATTATTTCCCCGATTTTGGTTATTTCCTTGGTTGTTTTGATTGTTTTGAACGGGATGAAAACCGGGAGGTCGACTTTGATTAGCAATTGGGGCTCGGTAACCAGAATTTCCTTGATTGAAAGTAGTTGCTGCTGCTTGGGAAACATACTCTTGAATATTGTCACGATAAACGTTGCCATCGATAGCGGGACAATTTCAGTAAGAATGAGTACCACCACAAGTAACACAACTTTCCTCGACCGCTTTAACGGGAGTAAGAGCTTCGGTTTGGTTTTTCTTTTCGAGAAGTAAAGCTTTCACCATATCTTTAAGTTCAGCAACATCGGGAGAGATGCCGGGGGTAGAACTGCTCGAACTTACTTTTGAAACGACCAGTTTGTTACGTGAATTACGAACCTTGGATTTGCTTTCAATGATTCTTAGGCAATCACGAGGCATTTTATCCAAAAAGTTACCACCTGCGACGAAATTCAACGAATCTTGATCATTAGAGTTCAAAGCATTTTAGAAAGTATCGAGTTGATGTAACTCCGAAAATCCATGATGTGGGCATGCTCGAATAAGATCATTAAATCGGTCTCATGCCTCGTAGAAAGTTTCATCAAATCGTTGTTGAAATCTTGTGATTTTATTTCGAAGATTTGTTGTTTTGGAAGGAGGGAAAATTTGTTGATGAATTTCAAAACAAGATTATCCCATGTGAGAATCGATCGAGGGGGTTCTTTTTCAAGCCAAATCCGGGTTGCACCCTCGAGAGAAAATGGGAGAAGCATAAGCTTTACCGACGTACTCGGGACATTCAGGAACTTCATCGTAGAAGTGATCTCATTGAAATAACAGATGTGAGCATGAGGGTCTTCCTTGTCATGTCCGAAGAATTGTTTGTTTTGAACGAGGGTAAGCAAACCGTGCTTAAGCTTAAAGTTGTCCGTGGTAATTTCGGGCACAACAATGGCATCCTCGTAACCCACGGTGGGTGCTTCGAGCAATTGAGCCATAGTACGATTATCATCCATTGTGACTACAAGAATAGGTTCAATAAGATTGAATGGTTCAACAAAAGTCGGATTGACTTGTTGTTGTTGACGGTTAGAATTACGAGATTGAGAACGAGTGCGCATGCACTAAAATATAAAAAGAAAATTTATACTAATTTTTTTTAGGTTTTTTTTTGTTTGTGTTTTAACAATGAATTTTAAATACGGACAATGAGATAAGACACTTAAACCTAATAATCAACTTGCTTCTCGGTAAATCTTTAAAAGAATTAACTTTTAAAGGTGAGCCGTACGTCGCAAGAAACACAAAAGGAAAGTTTTTAATCTTTGGTTCAGGAACTTATTGATGGATAATACTTTAATTGAAAGTATTATATGTTGGTGTTCTTTTACCAACTTGGTAAATTTATTTTATTTTTTTCTTTTTATGGAAAATGTTTTTATGTTTTAAGTTTTTCTTTTTTTTAGATTTTTGGTTTTATATTTTAATTATACTAGTAAAAGAAAATGAAAATTATTTTTGTATATTTTTTTTGTATGAAAATAAACAAAATAACTTCTCTTGGAAGGATCTTCAAACAAAAATTTTCAAACGGCTTCAACAATCGTAGACAATCCTCCCCGGCAGCGGCGCCAAAAACTTGATCACTTTTGACTACACTCTTTAATATATGGTAAAAATATAAAAAATATACTTATAAATATATAAAAAGAAAGGTAGGAATCAAAAGATCTCAGTTATAATAATTTGGAAGTATGATTCCCGGGTCGTTATCCCCGATTAGGAAAGCAATTGAAAGTTGAGAGTCGTTTTGAGAATCGATGCTTGAATGGGATAAGATCGATATTGGTTATCTAAAACTATGAGAAAATTAAGGCAAAAACTTAAAATTTACTTAAGGAAAAACAAATTTTAGTTAAAAACGTAAAACGAAAACCCTAAACTATGACTTAAAACCCTGAATTTCCAAAAATAAACCTAAAATGAAATTTTCACTTTTAATTGACTCTATTCGACTAATAAGTAAGTTTAAAGAAAACTAGAACAAAAACGGAGTCGAATTGAGCTTAAAAACACGAAAAATGTGAACGGAAACGAATCCCGTTCTTTAAAAAATGAAATTTGGCAAATTAAACCCTACGGAAGCAAAACTAATTTTCCTAGAAACTATATGATAAAAGAAAATTTTCTAAAAACAGAATTATGTTTTTTTGATTATTTTTCTATTTTTTTTAATTTTTAAAGTTTTTAATAAAAATAAATGTTTAAAAATACTAAACTAATTATAAAAATCCTAAAAAAATTATAGAAAGTAGCTTGAACTAAGAGGAATCTAGGAAAAATAAGTTCGGGAACACAAGTTATCGAATAAGCTGTGCAATAAGTTTAAACAGCTTATTGTACAAAAAGGGCTAAAATGTATATAAAAGATAAATGAAAGGAAAGTCTAACGAATGAGCTATTGTAGCGTGATGGTTGTGTGTGTGGGGGTTAAAACACTTGGTGAGGGTGGTAGAGGTCCTGGGTTCGCGTCTTGCTCACCCGGGGCTTCCCACTATCCTAAGTGTTTTAATTTTTTCCATTTTTTCAACTTTTGAAAACACTTAAAAATAAGCTACTTTTGCAAAACAACTATTTTTATAAACCACAAATAAGCATAGAAATAAGCTAAATAAGGCAGAAATGCTTAAGCACTACTAAGCCACTGAAATGCTAACTGTTGGCATTGTTAAACTCAAATAAGCAAACCAAATAGAGAAACAAGCTAACTTAGATAATAAGCTACTCTAAACAAAAAACAAAAAACAAAAATGAGCAACCTAATAAGCCTAGAATGAGCTTATGAACTAAGCAGTACTAACTTTTAAGTTAGTACTGCCAGTTAAACTCTTAAGTCTGCTTAGCTATTAAAAGAAAAATAAGCACAATGAAATAAGAAATAAGCAAAAGCAGATACTCAACCACATCTAATAAGCTCTTAAGAACAAAAATAAGCAAGCATACTAAGCTAGAATGATAGAATACTCAAAAAACTATAAAACATAAGGAATTTTAAGCTAAATGCAGATAATGCTCAAATAAGCTCTAATATAAAGGGAAAAAGCTAAAATATGTTTAAACTAACCTAAATAGCTAAACTAAACATGAATAAGCAATTAAAATAAGCAGATAAGCTAAAACAAAGAACTAAGCACACTAGCAGTACTAACTTGTGGTTAGTACTGCTATGGCAAACACCCCCTTATTTTTATCAAAATTCATTTGAGCTTATGAAATAGAGATCTAGTGAACAAGTATCAAATACCAGATGTTGATGAGCTTATTAACAATCTAATGAGCAGATTTTAGAAACTGAATAAGCAGAACTAACATTTAATAAGCTAATGCTAATTTTTTTAGATTTTTAAT
Source organism: Tanacetum coccineum (assembly GCA_026074375.1). NCBI lineage: Eukaryota > Viridiplantae > Streptophyta > Magnoliopsida > Asterales > Asteraceae > Tanacetum > Tanacetum coccineum. The sequence continues at coordinate 176,689 of BQNB010000297.1, forward strand.
GATTTAATAAGCAAAATTATGAAAATTATAATCTAGACTATTGAAGCTAAAAACAGATAATCAAACTTAACTAATAAGACATAATAAGCAATTATAAGCACAAATAAGCAAGTAAATAAGCAGATTAAGCAGATTTAAACTATGAAATTAAGGACATAAAAGATAAATGAGAACTTACAAATGCCTTAGCTAAACAAAGGCTTAATTTGCTCAAAGAGCTGTCGACAAGCTCTAGCTTATCATAAGGATAAGCTAGTAAAGTCCAATAAGCTCTTCCAGAGTAAGCTTATCATCTAAGCAACCAAAATCCTTATTAAGCATAAGTATTAAGCTGATTTTGATTGTTTAAGTAGATTAATGATTAACTTGAGCTCAATCTAAGCTTAGAGACTTAGAGAGCTGATATGAGCTTATTAGAGCTTATATAACAGTATGAGAGCTTATAGAGAAGTGGATAAGAACATTTAGAAATTTAAGAGTAAAACAAGCAAAAACAGATTTAATAAGGTAAACTACTATTTCATTGATTTAAAATAGATTACAAAACTTGAAATTGAAAATACAAGAGCTTAATAAGAAATTACATTTTAATGAAAAGTTACATAAGCTAATTTAAAACTAAAAAATGCAGAAAAAATAAGATAGCTTGTGTGTGAGTGAGGCCCCTTTTTATAGCTTTGAAATGAAGCTTCTAGGTCTTTTTAGACTCCTCCTCTAAACTTTGATCTTGACCCTTGAATCTATGTAATCATTGGATCCCAATTCTCATGCATTGGATTGATAAGTGAGCACACGGATTGCCAACGTGGCATTCCGTGTGTCAGAGTACTTGTAAAACCTAAAAATCTCAACAAGTGTAAAATTACCAAAATACCCCTGATGCAAGAAAATCCATAAAAGCTTAAATAAACTTCATTTAAATGTTAGAAATTATAAAAATACAACATGTGACAATTATGAAATTTATGTAAGGTTAAAATACCTTATATTATATAAGAAAAATAATTAATATTTTTGTATATATATTATTAGCAGAATTAAATGCATTTAAGTATTTATACTTTACAATTAATATGAAATAAATATGGATAATTACAAATAAATTATGCAAGTTTTAATATCTGATTTATTCACTTTTGGAAGCCCAAAAGTTCGGCCTAACCCCCATTATAACTCTTTTATACATTTTATTTTGTTTAAATCCCTAAAACATAATTTCCAAAACCCTAAAAAAAATCAAAGAGGCAGCACAAAGAATTTTTCAAGGGCAAGAACGATTTTTCTAAGGTGATTTTAAGGTCAAGGATTGTGGGAAAAATATTGGAAAGATTGTTTAAGGCTTGGTTCGATTGTGGTATTTGTTTTGGGTTCGAATTAAGCAACCGGGTTCAATATTTCATTAAATCATCAAGAATCACCAAAGATATTTTTTTATCTCATTTTTCATCATATTAATTCGTTCTATGCTTAAGAAAAATATTCATACATGTTATATTGATTTTATAAATTAAAACATGTTCGAAACCCTAACTTTTAGCTAATTATGAAATCGGCACTCACATATCAAAATTCCCCAAACTAAGCGATTGCGTGTCCTCACGCAATATTATATGCTCTAAAACCAAATACCTCAAAACTTCCCCAAACTAAATCTTTGAAAAGTAGCAAAGACTTTTGTGGAGAGAGTTAAGAAATCACAAGCTTTAAAACACCCCATTTTCCCATTTTTCAAAACTTTTTTCCATTTTTTTAGAGTAATTAACTAGAATATTCCGACTTCCGTTATTTCCATAACTGTTAGGGATCATAGAACAAGATGCATTTCGATCCGAGAATGCCCCAAATAGGATAAATTCATCGTCCCCGACTTTTCACTTATCCAAACCAAGCTTAAAACGAAATCATAGCTAAATATCAGTTAAGATGCTAACACTACTCATATTTGCAACTTGTGAACTTTTCACTCCCGACAATTATTATATCTTAGGTGAATGTGCTATTTTGAATTTCAACCATGCATCAACGTTTTGCAAAATACTATGCTTCACGTTCCACCCAAGAATAATGAGTTTGAAGGCGAGATCATCCCATGTAGCGACTTTCGTCTCGGCACATCCCAACCTTGCGGCTAAGTGAGCCAGCTTTAGACAACCCACAAAGAATAGTATCTGGGACTCACGGACCTTAGGTTTCAAAAACTCTCAGGTTTCCCGTATATGCATAGCTTTTAAAATATAATAGTCAAAATTCAAAAGCATATTTAAATTTAACAAAAAGAAATCTATTTATTACTTCAAACTTAATATTTATGCAGTTATATCCTTCAACCTTTAGAGCAGAACATCGGTTGTGAGCCGGCAAGATGCAGCAAACTTTTATCAGTCTCGGATTTTATTCTTACTATGTGGCTTCTTAGAAAGACTACCACATCGGGTTGTGAGCCGGCAGAAGGTAGTAAACTTTTATCCGCCACAGTTTATGTTTATTAATTATATATATTATCATCATTTTTTTATAAAGATGACTTCCTTTTGAAAAATTCAATATAAGTTTGAACTAAGAACTAAATTTTTTGCTATAATTCATAAAATTGGTGATTTAAGTTTAATCTCCAAACACAAGCACGTATATTAATCCGGTTAAGAGCTTATGGGAGAAAAAGTTCACAAATTACATACATGAGCTCTTAAGATTTCCAACTAATCCTTGTTTAGCATCCAACTCATACTTAACTCTATCATTTTTCGTTCTTCGCGAATTTCCATGAACGCTTAGCCTAAAGGTTAAGGAACAAGCTAAAGCTCAACAGGGTACGTGAGAACAACGGGAAAAAGTAGGTAAGATTATATCAAAGATATACTACCCCATACTAAAATTAAACATTGTCCTCAATGTTTCCTAGCTAGAGACCCCATACTAGAACTCAAAAAGTCGAATGCATAACTCAAGCCTGAAGAAAGTATCACAAAAAATCTCTCAGCCGTGTTATCAGTGTGCTAAAAAGATAAATGTTAGTTGATAATAATCTTTAGGATTATCGGATTTCCCAAACTAATTGGCAAGCAAAGGCTGGAAAGCTCGAGTGACGGGACAAAACACCGAACACGAGAGTCTTCAGAAAATTCTAGGTCAATCCTGCAAACAATCACAAGTACAAACAACAACAAGAATCGGAAGAGTACAAGCCTCCTCACATCATAATAGAAATAAGAAAGAAAATAGAAGGATAAGCATGGGGTGCCTCCCACGAAGCGCTTTGTTTTTGGTAACCGAGTCACATAGCTTGACTCGATCCCCGAATTCATTCGTCCTTGGAGAAAGTGTGGAGATCCTGGACTACCTTGGGTGGTAAGTCCCCTCCGAAGTAATGCTTCACACGATGACCATTCACCTTAAAGTTTGGACCATCGGGTTGAGATAACTCAATGGTTCCGTATGGAAAAACTTTGGTGATGGTGAAAGGTCTTGACCAACGAGTTTTAAGCTTTCCTGAGAATATCTTTAGACGAGAGTTGAAGAGTAAAACTCGATCACCAACATTGAAAATGCGGTTTTTGATCTTTGAGTCGTGAAGCTTCTTCGTCCTCTCTTTATAAATCAAAGAATTCTCATAAGCTTGATCACGAAGCTCATTAAGTTCATTAAGTTGAAGCTTACGGTGATCACCCGCGGTTTTAAGATCGAAGTTAGCATGTTTCAAAGCCCAATATGCTTTATGCTCTAACTCGATAGGTAAATGGCAAGACTTTCCGTACACTAACTTATAAGGCGTACAACCAATTGGTGTCTTAAAAGCAGTACGAAATGCCCACAAAGCGTCGTCTAGCTTGTCGGACCATGAGGCACGGTTTTCTCCAACCGTCCTTTCTAGAATACGTTTTAAACCGCGATTGGACACCTCCACTTGACCGCGGTCGTTAAAGGTGTAAGCGGTACTAAACGATGTGTGACCCCATACTTAGACATTACTTTAGCAAACTGATCATTACAAAAATGGGTCCCACGATCGCTTATAATAGCTCTAGGTGTTCCGAATCGGGCAAAAAGAGATTTTAAAAACTTAACTACAACTCTAGCATCATTTGTGGGGAGCGCCTTTGCTTCAACCCATTTTGAAAGATAGTCGACGGCTACGAGGATGTATTTATTCCCACGTGAAGAAGGAAATGGTCCCATGAAATCAATACCCCATACATCGAAGATTTCACAAACTTGGATAGCGTTTTGAGGCATTTCATCTCGTTGTGAAATTTTGCCTTGTCTCTGACATGTATCACAAGATTTGATCATCGTATGGGCATCTCGATATATGGTAGGCCAAAAGAATCCGGCATCAAATACTTTTCGAGCGGTGAGATTGGCACTATGATGGCCCCCGGTGGGTCCTTCATGACAAGCTTTGAGGATTTCAAGAGCTTCTTGCCCATGCACACACCTTCGAATGATTTGATCCGCACATATACGAAAAAGATAGGGATCGTCCCAGAAATAATGTTTAACGTCCTTGAAAAACTTCTTCTTTTGTTGAGTTGTCATTCCTTTGATGATAAAATTCCACGCATGGTAAAACTTCTTTTTTTGTTGAGTTGACATTCCTTTGATGAAAAACTTGATTTATGAGACAATATAAAGAAAACTATGATCTAGACTATTAAAGCTAAAAACAGATAATCAAACTTAACTAATAAGACATAATAAGCAATTATAAGCACAAATAAGCAAGTAAATAAGCAGATTAAGCAGATTCAAACTATGAAATTAAGGACAGAAAAGATAAATGAGAACTTACAAATGCCTTAGCTAAACAAAGGCTTAATTTGCTCAAAGAGCTGTCAATAAGCTTTAGCTTATCACAAGGATAAGCTAGTAAAGTCCAATAAGCTCTTCCAGAGTAAGCTTATCATCCAAGCAACCAAAATCCTTATTAAGCATATGTATTAAGCTAATTTTGATTGTTTAAGTAGATTAATGATTAACTTGAGCTCAATCTAAGCTTAGAGACTTAGAGAGCTGAGATGAGCTTATAAGAGTAGCTTGTGAAACAGTTGAACAAAAGCATTTGAGATATATAAAAGCTTATAGGTAAAAACAGATTGTGAACAAGTAAACTATGATTTTATTGATTTAAAACTGAATACAAAACTTTGAAAATGAAAATTACAAGAGCAAATTACATGAAAATGAAATTTTTTACTTAAACTACTAACTACTAAAAAGGACTTACCCTAGAGATCTTAGTTTTGATATATGATTTATTTCTTTTCAAGACATTCGTTATTTCGGTTATTTTATTTGGATATGTCTGTCCTTTGAGAACTTATGTACCATAACTCATGTTGACTTATTTTCCTTTGGTTATTTATTTAAGACTTCCGCTGTTTATGCTTGTGTTATGATTATGAATGCTTTTGATGTCACACCATATTTGTAATACTTCTACCCTTTTGGGTCAGGGCGTTACAGTACTTGTGCTTCTTTTGTACTAAATTTAGTGTAAGAATCCAATCATTGGTGTGCTTCTTTCAATGCACGCGTGGCATTCCATGAGGAATTCAACCAATGGGAGGCTTTGAATGACGTTTTCCTTAGCTGAGATGGCACATAGTACTTGAATCTTCTATCCTTGCTGTCAATTTCAATTACACCTTTGTTTTTTATGGGTAACTCGTCGAGAACGACGATGAACAATAAAAGGGATTACGCGCCCCTTTTTAAATGTTAGTTAGGAGTGTTTGACTTTGGGCTTTTTATAAAAAGAAATGGGATTGGACCAGGTGAGGTTTAGGCTTGGTTATAAGGGTTAAGTTATAAAGGGATAACGACCGTTATCTCTTATATTATAAAGAGATAACGGTGTTAGGGCTTAGGGACTTTTGGTGCCATTTAGGGCATTTTGGGTATTTTGAGGATTTTGTCTTTTTGTGGTTGACCAATGTTGACCAAGGGTTGACTTTGTTGACCATTGATAGCAATCTTCTGGCTCTTTTGCACTCTTTCCGTTCCCGTGTCCGTGTTTGTCCGGCTTTGACCATTTTCTTGTGATTTTTTTGCATTATCCGTACCTACACATTCACAAACAACAAAATACACAAATACAGGTATATTTTTGCATATTTTGATCATTTAAGGGCCATTTTGGATATAATAAAGATATGTGATTTCTCACATATCAGTCTGCTAACATAGTTCTAGCTGCCTCAATTAGGGTTATGTTTTTCCTTTCTGCAACACCATTCTGCTGTGGAGTTCTAGCTACACTAAACTCCCTTTTGATTCCTTTCTTAGCACAGAATTCATTCATAGCATGGTTCTTAAATTCTATCCCATTATCACATCTAATGATTTTAACATTATGACTCAATTGGTTTTCTAAGCCTATTATAAGATTACAAAGGATTTCAGATGTTTCATCCTTGGTAGCTAAGAAAAATACCCAACTAAATCTGCTGAAATCATCGGTCACAAATAAGCAGTACCTTTTCTTGTTAATGCTTTCTACAAAGACAGGTCCAAATAAGTCCATATGATGTACTTCTAGGGGCTTTCTGATGATTCTTTCTAACTTGGCCTTATAGGAGGCCTTGTGTTACTTACCCTTCTTGCAGGCAACACAAGTGTGGTCATTCACAAAAACTTTTGAAGGTAAACCTCTAACTAGGTGACCTTTAACAAGTTTATTTATATATTTGAAATCCACATGACCTAATCTCCTGTGCCATATTTTAGACTCATCTGCTGTTGCATTTGCATATAAACAAGTTATACCTCTAGAAGGAACAATATTCTTTAAATCCAAGTTGTACACATCATCCTTTCTAGGAGCTCTAAGTACAACTTGACTTTCATCAAGAAGCTTAAAGCTAGGAGACAAGATAAGGCATTCAGACTCAGTAAAAAGGACATTATTTTTCTTGTCACGCATTTGTGAGACAGAGAAAAGGTTAAACTTAAGTTCATCTACAAAATAAACATCATCAAAGTCTAGATTAGCAGTTTTGATTTTACCTTTACCCCTTATTTTACCTCCTTTGGGTTCACTTCCAAAAGCCACAAAGCCTCCATTGAAATCTTCATAGTCTGAAAGATAAGCTTTGTTGCCAGTCATATGGCTAGAGCAACCACTATCCACCACTGCATGATCCTGTAACAAGATCTCTGGATTGCCCTGCACAAAAAGTAAGAGAATTAGTATCTCTTAGGGATCCAAGCCATTACAGACTTGGAAATCCCTTTTGGGTCAACATACTCAACCTTCTTGAGCATGAATGATCCACTGTCTTTGGACACATGATCCAAGTAATTTCCCTTAGGCCTCCAAACCCATCTTGACTTTTTAAGGTCAGTATCCAGCTTACCCTTACCAGTATTAACTACTGCTCTTGTCCCAGCAGTAGTTATATTTTGAACCCCAAAAGTTTTAACATCTTGTTTTAAGTCTTTGGGTCTAAAAGTTAGTTTTGTGTAGTAAGACCTCTTGATAGGTGAACATGAGCCTCCTGGTCTTACATTGTCCATTCTTGGGTAAATAGGTCTGGTAGCATAAACAGGCCTAGCAATACTAACATTTGGCTTAGCAGTACAAACAGGCCTAGCAGTACTAACATTTGGCTTAGCAGTACAAACAGGCCTAGCATTACTAACACTTGGCCTAGCAATACAAACAGGCCTAGTAGTACTAACACTTGGCCTATGCAAACCTGTCCTTGTTAGCACTCCTGATGGGATAAAAGTCTTACTTAAATGTGGGTATTTTGAAAAGTTTTGATGATTAATCCTTTTAGTATTATCCCATACTGGTTTGCCCTCCCTTTGACCAGTATGAACCACATTTTTCAGCTTAGGCTCTTGACTCTTTTTGTCATGAAAATTACAGTCTTTGATCAAATGGTCAATACTTTTACAAACAAAACAAGCTTTTACTTTCCTAAAACCAATTCCTTATTTCTTAGAATTTTGACCATTTTTATCATCTCTAGTCTGAACTATTTGAGTCTCGGGTTTAACTATTTGTACTTCACTTACTTCTTCCTCATCATCTGGGTTCCAATCCTCAATGATAACTCTATCTCTGTTAATATTAGGATTAGACACAACTGACTCATTGGCTGACTTAGGCTTTTCAGCATTTGATTGACCTGCAGTCTCACTTGTTTAAGAATTTAGCTTAGTTGTTTGTGACTCAATGATTTTATTCCTAATGGCATATTCATCTAACCCTGCAAATGATATGTCAGCTCTTGGGGTTAAGAAGTTCCCTGTTATGGGAGGGGGAACAACTTTATACCCATTCTTTGAAAATCTATCATTTTCTGATGTGTTTTCTTCATCACTTGATCTAACATCAAAGATACTCAAACTATTCTCACTATCAGTTTCATGATTGCTACTTAATTCATTCAACTGTGTGCTATATTTTTAAACTAGTTTTATCTCTAGCACTCATTTAACTATTAAGTATTTCATCTAGATTCTTGGATGATTCTTCCCATTTAGCAATCTTATCTTTTAACTCATCTATTTCCTTAACAACCTTCTCTAATTCCAGATTTAAGTTGTTAATTTTTATTTCTCTACATTTAAGCTCATAGTTTTGAAATTCATATTTCTCACCCCAAGCCAATTCATTCTTTTCATGTCCAAGAATCCTAGATTCTAGTGACTCTAAAGCTATCTCATAACCCTTGATTTCTAGTTTTGCTTTGTTATGTTTTTCTCTTTCAGTATCATAGTTCTTTTGAAGAGTTTTAAATGATTCAAGACATTGTTTAGAACATTTTTGTACCTTATTGTCAGAAGAACTTGATGAGCTTGAAGAGGAGATGGCCATCTTACAGTTTTGATTGTAGATCTGCTTCAAACAATGGAGTTCTTCTTATTCAGAGTTTCCACACAAGCTCTGATACCACTTGTTTAGAATCGATTTGCTCATCTAGGATAATAATAACAATGATTGATAACACACAGCGGAATAATAAAGAACACAATCAAAGTTATCATAGGGCTTTCTTTATTGAACGTTTCCCTATTACCCCAACTATAATTTGGGGCTACACCAACTAACTATGGTGTACTATTCGACTCTCATTAGTCGACTTGCTATCTAACTATCTAGACTCTCACTGGGAGAGCTCTAGTTTTCTATAGATGGATATCTAAATGCCTAGACCTCCTTTTATAGCATAAGGAGTCCTAGGCTTATAAGGAAACTAATTAATATATTAATGAGAGAATCAATTAATTATCTTCTCATTAATATTCATTTTTATCTTATTTTGACAAAATCTTTATTTTCTTCTACATCTTGTAGAACTTCATGATGACTGTTATCCCAAAAGCTTAATCCATTTCACAACATAAGCTATTCCAATAAGCAAAATAAAGATAGAAAAGAGATAAGGAAAGTGAAAGATTATTAGAGAGAAATAAAGAGGTGGAAGATTACACACACACACAAACTATG